>JAGFNQ010008050.1:311492-330414 GCA_024364735.1 Boesenbergia rotunda
CCATACTTGCACGTTGCATACTAACGACTGTTGGCTTACATTTGGTTAAGCCGTCGTTAGTCATATTGTTGCTCGATTCACTCAACCACATGTGTCATGGTAGTGGTTAGAGTGCGAGTGTTTGTCCTGTCATGCCAGACAGTGACACCCTCACCGTTGTATTTAGAGGGATGAGTTGTTGGTGGCTCACCCTCACCGTTGTTTTTTTGAGGGATATTTTGTAGCTGTGATAGCTCCCCCTAGGTATAGGGGTCTGGAGTGTAGACTCCCCAGCATCCTGTCCACTCAACCACGCCTTATGTGGTATTATTGTTGTTGGTTATTGTTGTTGTTGGAGTGGTACAGTTGTCACAGCCCTACCCACTCGGTCACACAGATGGGATGTGTTGACGGCTTGACTGGCGTCAGGGGTGACACATGTCATTGCATCATGTGCATACGTATATCTTTTATACATTTGTTTGTGTTTGATGCACTTATATGAGCTATGATTGTTGCACATGTTTGACATGCATGTATATCTTGATATTATTGTTATTGAGTTGTGTTATACCTATGTAGTCGTTATTCAGATTTTATACCATGTCGATTGATATATGTTATGCATGTTTAGGAAATCTATATCTCTTATGGACTGTACACTGTTGAGTTCTCTACTCTGTTTAGCCTTATTATGCCATGCTTATTTGTCTACTCATATACCCGCAGAGTCCGCCCGGACTCACCACCCCTGCTTCCCTTTTTGTTGTTTCAGATAGCAGGTAGTGGTATTGCTTGGAGCCAGGAGATGATCCAGTTGCCAGTCCCTCAGTCCCAGTGTCGGTTTGTTTTGGTTTGTTTAGAGTTTGTTTTATTTCCGCAGTTAGTTTCCTTGTCGAGTATCGGTTTGGATTTTGTCGTTATTACTAGTATGCAGACATTCTTTTATGTTTAAGATGGCTAAGCCATCCATTTACTTTGTTTCAATATAAACTGCGTGGTTGTGTTTATTTCCTATTGTTGTGATGCCAGCCGCATGTGGCTGAGCTATTTTGGTGGAGATATGATGTATGTTTGCCCCATATTGTCCGCCGTACAGGGGAGATGCTGCCCGATTTTCGAGGAAGCATGTGCCTCTGGGGGCGTGACAATTTTTGGTATCAGAGCGAGGTTTCGCGAGTTTCTTTGGGATCTGTGGGAAGTTTTGCGATGTTTTGGTGTCTGTGGGTTTACGAAGTTGTTTTGGTTTTACGAGGTCTATCTGTATTTTACGGATTTATTTTCCGGAGTTATCTTACGGATTTATTTTCCGGAGTCATTTTCTTGGTAATAGTTGTAATGGGACTTGGCAGCGACGAGATCTCTCCCGGCAAACAAGAAGTAAGTTGGTTTTGTATTTGGTTAAATTTATATCTAAATAATGCTTGTTGGTTCTGTTAACAGATATGCCTCGTCGTATTGAGTTATCTCCACCCCGTGCTCGCGGTCGTGGACGACGATCACGGGGAAGGCCCGAGGAGCCGAGGGAGACACAAATCAGGAGGGTGAGAGGCCCACCAGAGTGGAGCCTACTGGTCAGGGATCAGCTCACCAGGACCCTTCAGGTGAGCTGAGGTCTCCACCACGGAGAGTACCATCTCCTGTATATCCGACAGCAGTTCCAGTGGGCCATCAGAGGGCAGGTCCATCAGTATCACCAATGGCAGTTCCTGGAGTGCCATTAGGGGTACCCCCTGCCCAAGCGAGTTGGCTTCTGGACAGAGCTCGAATTCCGTTGCTGCAGCATCTGTGAAGGGTCGCTTCACACTGTTCCATGGGGAACCAGATCCCTATGCTGCTCGTTCTTGGTTGGAGACATTGGAGGACACCTTCAGTTATATGACCCTCACAGACGTAGAGAAGGTGGAGTTAGCTACGTATCATCTTCGAAATCAGGCCGTCACCTGGTGGAATATGCAGAAGACTCTTTTTGGTGGACGACCGATTTCTTGGGTATCTTTCCGCGAGGCTTTCGAAGCAAGTATTATCCTGCCGCGTTTCGTACAGCACGACGGCAGGAGTTTCTTACTCTTCGTCAGGGAGACCGCTCAGTTATGGAATTGAGCGGAATTTAATCGTCTGGCAGAGTTTTGTCCTCAGTTGATTGCTACGGAGGCGGAGCGGACGACACAGTTTATGATGGGCTTAACTGGTTATATCCAAACGCGTTTGGCTGGATGGATTCCTACTTCATATCGAGAGGCTTTGGATCGGGCTTTACATGCCGAGATGATTCAGCATCAGTTGTATGGTGATAAGAACAAAGGGAAGCAGGCAGCCCAGAGTTCAAATGCGACGCAGAGACAGCAGACGGTTGGACAGAAGCGCAGTAGCAGGAGTCAGGCTACGCAGGAGACTTCGGTGCCTCGATCTCGACCCCAGAAGTTTGGACGGTTTTCAGCAGGATCGTCGCAGGGTTCTCAACAGACTCGGAGGTTTACTAATGATGCGACTCATTGTTTTCAGTGTGGTTCTAAGGACCATGACAAATCAAATTGTCCCCACGAGCACCCTATCTGTTATTATTGTAAACTTCCGGGTCACGAGAGTCGAGGCTGTCCTTTGAAGGCTCAGCATACGTCTGCAGCATTTACTCCTCGGGGTGGCCGATCAGGACCGCAGAGGCCATATCGAGGCGGCCGTTATACTCAGACGTCATTCCGACCGCAGCAGACAGGACGTCAGCAGGCAGTTCCACCACCAGCCCAGATGTATGGTATGCCTGGGCATGAGTACTCCTCACCAGTGGGGTCTCAATATTCTGGGACAGGATCGTATTATCAGCAGCCACATCCGGCATACCAGCCTCCAGTTTATCAGCATCAGCCATCGGCTGGAGCTTCTGGTTATCAGTCCCAGCAGTCGGTTGGGCCTTCTGGATATCAGCCCCATCAGACTGCTGGACCTTCATCTGCTCAGCCGCAGCCGATTTTAGCGCTGCCACCTTCAGCTACGGAGACAGGCCGAGTTTATGCAGTCACCAGAGAGGAGGCACAGCGGGCCGATGGATCGGTCTTTCGTGGTATGATTTCGGTTTATGCATTTCCTGCTGAATTACTTGTTGATACTGGTAGTTCTAATTCTTTCATATCACGACTATTTATGGGAAAAATTAGTAGATTGCCTACCTTTAGATCACAACGTTTATCAGTGTCTCTACCGTCCGGTGAGGTATTAGATATCACGCAGGAAGTCAAAGCGTGTCCATTGGACTTCGGTAATTATACCCTCACCGTGGATTTGTCAGTTCTCGAGATGGTAGAATTTGATATTATTCTGGGCATGGACACATTGGCAGCTTATCATGCCACAGTTGATTGCCAAGCGAGGGTGGTCATATTTCGGCCTCCGAACCAACCCTCGTGGAAATTCATTGGCACCAGAGATGATGGGATTTCTATTATCTCTGCAATGCAAGCCCAAAAGCTTATATCACATGGATGTCAGGGTTTTCTATTATCATTGATCAGCACTGATGGTAGCAGTAGCCCGCAACTCTCGGATGTTCCAGTGATCCAAGAGTTTCCAGACGTATTTCCAGAGGAGCTACCGGGTTTGCCTCCTAGAAGGCAAGTTGAATTTGTGATCGAGTTGATTCCGGGGACTGCGCCGGCATCAAAGGCTCCGTATCGTATGGCGCCTAAGGAGTTGGATGAGCTAAAGGTCCAAATTCAAGAGTTGCTTGACAGGGGATTTATTCGTCCTAGTGTATCCCCATGGGGTTCACCGGTTTTATTTGTCAAGAAGAAGGATGGTTCTATGAGGTTGTGTATCGACTACAGGCAGTTGAATGCCGTGACCATCAAGAACAAGTATCCCCTACCTCGTATTGAGGATTTGTTTGATCAGTTGAAGGATACTGCAGTGTATTCTAAAATTGATTTGCGATCCGGATATCATCAGTTGAGGGTCAGGGATTCAGATATCCAGAAGACGGCTTTCCGCACTCGGTACGGACATTATGAGTTTTTGGTAATGCCATTTGGGCTTACCAATGCTCCTGCGGTGTTCATGGATCTGATGAATCGGGTATTTATGGAGTATTTGGATCAGTTCGTTATTGTTTTCATCGACGATATCCTGATTTACTCCCGTTCCGAGGAGGAACATGCGCACCACCTTCGTATCGTTCTGGAGACGCTCCGACGGGAGCAGTTGTATGCAAAGTTTAGCAAATGTGCTTTCTGGTTGTCTTCTGTGGGTTTTCTCGGACACGTTGTTTCCAGTAGAGGTATTTCCGTAGATCCCCAGAAGATTGAGGCTGTCACCAGTTGGGAACAGCCTAAGTCAGTTCAGGAGGTGCGCAGTTTTCTCGGATTGGCTGGTTATTATCGCCGATTTGTTGAGGGGTTTTCCAGCATCGCTTCACCGTTGTCACGTCTTACCAGAAAAGGCGTGAAATTTATTTGGACAGAAGCTTGCGAGACTAGTTTTCAAGAGCTCAAGGGACGATTGGTGTCTGCACCTGTATTGGTGTTACCTTCAGGCGAGGACGGATTTGTACTCTACACTGACGCTTCACATCAGGGTTTGGGTGCAGTTTTGATGCAGCATGGACGGGTAGTCTCTTATGCTTCTCGTCAGCTGAAGGAGCATGAGAAGAATTATCCAGTGCATGACTTAGAGTTTGCAGCCATTATTTTTGCCCTGAAAATATGGAGACATCATCTCTACGGCGTCACGTTTGAGATTTTCACAGATCACAAGAGCCTCAAATATTTATTCACTCAGAAGGAGCTAAATCTTCGTCAGAGAAGATGGATGGAATTCTTGAAGGACTATGACTGTACTATTAGCTACCATCCAGGAAAAGCTAATGTAGTGGCAGATGCACTAAGCAGAAAATCTCGGAGTGTTCTGGCTTGGCATCGGGTTATGGTCACCGATTTAGTTCAGAGCTTCTCAGAGTTGGGACTGAAGGAGCATGGGCAAACAGAGAAAGGTTTGTTGGTGACTATGGTTGCTCAGTCTTCGATCAGGACGAAGATCAGAGAGGCTCAGCCTGGTGATCAGCATCTACAGTCCTTAGGTAGCAGGATAGCCTCCGAGCAGCCGACTGACTTTACCCGTGATGACGAGGGTATTCTACATTTCCGAGGGAGATTGTGCGTACCTAAGTCACATCCGGTCATGGAGGAGTTACTTCAGGAGGCTCATCGATCTCGGTTTGCCATTCATCCAGGTGGAACCCGTATGTATCGAGATTTGAGACGTTCCTACTGGTGGAATGGTATGAAGAAAGACATTGCGGATTTTGTTGCTAGATGTCTAGTATGCCAGCAGGTGAAGGCCGAGCATCAGAGACCTGCTGGATTACTACAGAAGATCCCTCTTCCTGAGTGGAAGTGGGAGCATATCACGATGGACTTCGTTGTTGGACTACCGAGGTCTCGTAGAAGACACGATGCGATTTGGGTGATCGTTGATCGATTAACCAAATCTGCTCATTTCTTGGGAATTCAGAGGACAGATTCTCTGGACAAGCTCGCAGAGTTGTACTGTCGTGAGATTATCAGGTTACATGGTGTTCCTCTGAGCATCATATCAGATAGAGACCCGCGTTTCACTTCGCGGTTTTGGCAGAGTTTGCAGCAGGCCATGGGTACTGAGCTTCGATTCAGTACAGCCTTTCATCCGCAGACGGACGGACAGTCTGAGCGTACCATTCAGACATTGGAGGATTTGTTGAGGTCTTGCGTTATGGACTTTGGAGGCAACTGGGAGGATCACCTGCATTTGGTTGAGTTTGCTTATAATAATAGCTATCATTCGGCTATTCAGATGGCACCTTTCGAGGCGTTGTATGGTAGAGCTTGCAGGACACCCACCCTTTGGGTAGAGGTTGGGGAATCTCAGTTGCTAGGTCCTCAGAGTATTCAGCATGACGCAGAGCTAGTCCGTGCTATCAGACGCAGGCTGTCAGAGGCTCAGGATCGTCAGAAAAGTTATGCAGATCGGAGACGCAGACCCTTGGAGTTCTCCGTGAGCGATCACGTGTTCTTGCGAGTGTCACCCACGAAAGGGGTGAAACGGTTTGGGTTGAGAGGTAAGCTAGCTCCCCGCTATATTGGACCTTTCCAGATTTTAGAGCGGATTGGAGCCGTCGCTTATCGTTTGGCGTTACCCCCGTCATTGGCTGGAGTTCACGATGTGTTTCATGTTTCCATGCTGAGGAAGTATGTACCGGATCCTACACATGTGTTATCGGAGGTGCCGGTCACACTTCAGCCAGACGCGACTTACGAGGAGGTGCCTATGCGGATTCTGGACCGCAAAGAGCATCGGTTGAGGAATAAGACCGTTCGTTTAGTCAAAGTTGGTTGGCAGCACCACTCTGATGGGGAAGCTACTTGGGAGCTCGAGGATACGATCAGAGCTCGCTACCCTCATCTATTTACTTGAGGTGCGTATGGTTGGTCTTCATTTCGTATTTATATTATGGTTGAGGTGTTGATGCCTGTTATAGTTGATTAGTATTTGTTTGGTTTGTTAGTAAAATTTGGGGTCCAAATTTTTGTTAGTGGGGGAGAATGTTAAATACCAAATTTTTTTCGAGTTAAACAGGTGAATTTCGGAAATAGGGATCTAGTTGCAATTTGTCAAAATTGTTGGGTGTATTTGCAAAAAGCCAAGGTTAAGTTATAAAAACTCCCTCAAAGCCCTAATTTTTCCACCGTGCCCTAACTTCCTCTCTTCATTCCCTCTGCGCCGTTTTCCCTACTCCTCCCCGACGCCGCCCCTTCGATAGCGAGCGACGTCGAGCCCCAGCGAGCGGCGCCGACGCCCGACGCCATCTCCTCTCCCCGACACCGAGCGACGCCGAGCGTTTCCGCACCTTTCATCTTCTTCATCTTCTACTTCTGTCAAGAAGCTGAGGTGGTGTAGCGACTTCTTCTCCCCTCTTGGTATCACCCGACGCCTCGCAAGAAGCCCTAGCCGACTGCCGTCGCCTTTGCGAGGAGCCCCAGCCGACGCCGACTATCAGCAGTCCCTGTTTGACAAACGAAACCGGCGGTTCCCCCTCCTGCGTCGGATTGTCGGATTAGGTGAGGTATCAAGTAAGAGTTTTGGTGATGTTCATGTGTTTTGTGGTGGTTAAGTGTAGGTTGTTTTTGAGCTTTGGTGGGGGTGATACCGTGAGTGGGTTCTGAGATTGCTCGGTTTGCTTGGGAATTTTGCTAGCTTTAATTAATTGAATTCATGATGTCGTGTGTTAGTTATGGCTAATTGGAATCATGTGTAGTTGAGATTTCGAATGTGTTTGATGGTTTGTGAGTTTAGTTTTTTTTTTGCTATGTAGAATTCCTACGGCTCAGATTTGTTCCAGTATATGTATTGATCTTATATGTTAGATTAAGGTTTGGTTTTGTTTTGGAATGGATCTTAAGATTCGTGAACGAGTTGTTAATGTCGTTATAAGAATGCATGACTTAATCTCTTATGCATCAATATATACTATACAATTTCTCCATCGGAATTCTTAGTTTAGTGGAAAGTAGATAAAGAGATCTAATAACTTGACTTTTGAGTTGCACACAAGTAGAAGGAGACACAGTAGTAAATATCTTTGTGGGTGTTCAATCTAGTTTAGCATTAAAATTTCTATGTTATTAATTGTGAAATTAGCTAAATTTTATCGTTAATACAGGACCCTGATTCGGACGGGTTCGATTGATCGTGAAGGTTCTCGTTTACGGACGTTTACAATTATAAGGCGGGTACTTCTCCTTTGTGCTCTTATAGTTCCTTTACCTTTAAGCATGGCTGTTATGTCTAAGTAGGTTGCTTGACCTTGTTCTTTGTCGTGATTTAAAACATCGCCGTTGAGACTTATTCTTTGTTGATCTTTGAGTGTTCTTAAATTCGTTTCTGTACAGTCCACTATTGGTTTTCTATTCTGTAACGTGCCGTTTGTACGCGAGCACTTAGAAGTCCATTAAACACAGATAGGTTTAATTGGCATTAGAAATACCCTACCTAGTAGTGTAGGTGCATAATCGTTGGTTTTTGGTTTCTGGTTGGTTGTATCGATGCATGTTTTACTGGTCGGATTTTATTGCATCGTGGTTTCTCCGGTTGTTCGTGCATCGTATATCATGCACCATACTTGCACGTTGCATACTAACGACTGTTGGCTTACATTTGGTTAAGCCGTCGTTAGTCATATTGTTGCTCGATTCACTCAACCACATGTGTCATGGTAGTGGTTAGAGTGCGAGTGTTTGTCCTGTCATGCCAGACAGTGACACCCTCACCGTTGTATTTAGAGGGATGAGTTGTTGGTGGCTCACCCTCACCGTTGTTTATTTTTGAGGGATATTTTGTAGCTGTGATAGCTCCCCCTAGGTATAGGGGTATGGAGTGTAGACTCCCCAGCATCCTGTCCACTCAACCACGCCTTATGTGGTATTATTATTGTTGTTGGTTATTGTTGTTGTTGGAGTGGTACAGTTGTCACAGCCCTACCCACTCGGTCACACAGATGGGATGTGTTGACGGCTTGACTGGCGTCAGGGGTGACACATGTCATTGCATCATGTGCATACGTATATCTTTTATACATTTGCTTGTGTTTGACGCACTTATATGAGCTATGATTGTTGCACATGTTTGACATGCATGTATATCTTGATATTATTGTTATTGAGTTGTTTTATACCTGTGTAGTCGTTATTCAGACTTTATACCATGTCGATTGATATATGTTATGCATGTTTAGGAAATCTATATCTCTTATGGACTGTACACTGTTGAGTTCTCTACTCTGTTTAGCCTTATTATGCCATGCTTATTTGTCTACTCATATACCCGCAGAGTCCGCCCGGACTCACCACCCCTGCTTCCCTTTTTGTTGTTTCAGGTAGCAGGTAGGTGTTTGCTTGGAGCCAGGAGATGATCCAGTTGTCAGTCCCTCAGTCCCAGTGTCGGTTTGTTTTGGTTTGTTCTAGAGTTTGTTTTATTCCCGCAGTTAGTTTCCTTGTCAAGTATCGGTTTTGGATTTTGTCGTTATTACTAGTATGCAGACATTCTTTTATGTTTAAGATGGCTAAGCCATCCATTTACTTTGTTTCAATATAAACTGCGTGGTTGTGTTTATTTCCTATTGTTGTGATGCCAGCCGCATGTGGCTGAGCTATTTTGGTGGAGATATGATGTATGTTTGCCCCATATTGTCCGCCGTACAGGGGAGATGCTGCCCGATTTTTCGAGGAAGCATGTGCCTCTGGGGGCGTGACAACATATTTGTTGTTGTGCTGGCTATATAATCGAACAAAATCTCATGTTATTATGGATGTACACTCTTAATCCCGAGATAATAACGGACACGTATAATTAATTTTATTTCTTTAATTACCAATGGGCGAGATTTATTCGTTAAATCAATTGGCCCGGTAAATTGAGAAATAATATTATTTATATGATATGTCATTGATTATAAAAGGAAACCATATTCTAATTATTTTAGGATGATGATCACCCCTAGAGGAGCTCATAAAGATTAACATGTAAATCCTGCAGGTGGACTTGTTCCGACATGATAATAAGGTTGAGTGGTACTACTCTTGGAGTTAGATATTAATTAATTAAATTATCAGTAATTTAATTAATTAATTAAATTAATTAATGGACAAGCGATATCTTAAACACGGGGAGATAATGTACACATAATAAGAAGAAGCCCATATTATTTTATGGGGTTGATGTGGTAGTTCAATAATAACCTATTAGTGGAGTGAGTTATTATTAACAGGTCAGGATGAGGATCCGTTAGGAGACCAAAACCAACTCCTCCTCATGGTCCCTATTGTAGCCTATAAATACCTCATAAAGTCATGAAACCAAAATCCAATTAAGCCTAACATGGTTTTTTCTCCTCTCTCTCTTTCTCTCTCCTAGGGTTGGGCGGCGCCGACGACAAGGGAAGGGAAGAGGAGGCTTTCGGCTAGGGTTTTGGGGGAAGGAAGAGCTTGTTTCTTTCTTCTCCTCTCTTCCTCTATTCTTCCTCTCTTAGGCGTGCGCAACCTTGAACAAAGGAGTGTGCTTCTTCTTCTTCCTTTGGCTGGCGGCAACAAGAAGAAGAAGAAAGAGTGGCCGGCGGCAGCAAGGAGTTTTCTCCTTTGGTGGTCGGCGCAAGCAAGAGGAGGAAGAAGGTGGGTTTTGGTGGCATTATTTCTTGGAGGACCGTCGCCCACACGACGTCCAAGAAGAGGATATGAATACGATAAAAGATCAAGAGGTAAAACAAGAGGTATATCTTGTTTTTGTTTCATTCTTGTATCTAGTTTAATTGTATTGCTTATTTGTCATGGACCCTGAATTAAACACAAGAATCGGCGATCCATAATTCGTCATCTATTCCACAGCTAATCGATAAAGGAGTTAGATTGCTTGAATAACAAGTTTGTTCAAGCGATCACTCAATCGAATAGCACGATGATGAAAAATATCGTTCGAGAAGTTTTCTCTATCCGGATTAATTTTAATTAATAGAATTTTAATCTAGGGATGTAGAGAGGAATCCCGACTTGAATCCAACAGGAATGGGTTGAAAAAATACATCAATGTGGAAGAAACTCAATGAGCTTGGTAAGAACAGAGGGGGGGGGGGGCAACTAGAGATCACCAATGAGCAACTAGGCCTGCCACAGGCCCATTCCGGACTAATATTACCTGATTCCCTAAGATAACATCCTTATGCTCTTCCATTGTGCCACACTAAAGAGAGTGCCTTGCAAATCTGTGATGAGCATCAAGTCCTCAAATGATCAATCAGGGCACAACAAGTGCCTCAGAGGCAACCTTCCAATGCCTTCTATGACTTCCACCAAGAGTATGGGTATACCACACATAATTGTCAGGGATTGGAATAGGAGTTGGAGTGTATTGCCGAAGCATATCTGATGAGCATAGATTTGAAATTTTTAATAGTATTATTAACACTCATTCACTTACTTTCCTTGTTTCTAGTCTACATTATTATACCTCTTCTAATATTTTTATCAGCATAATTACTTTTCTTGGTTCAGAGATCTTCTTTTTGTGTGTTTTCATTGATAGGATATAATCTGGAGCGAAAAGAATAAAAAATGAAGTGTGAAGGAGTCTGGAGTCGGAAGTAGCCAAGGGGGTCGTGTGATTCCACACGGTCGTGTGTCACATGACCTGGCCATGCCTTCTGACATAGCTTGTGGAACACCTGTCGGAGGCCTCATGGTATAGCTGCGCTATTTGCCACGGCAATGTGACCCCATCCAGGAAGAAGCATGGCAGGGTTGTGCCTCATGGCATGGCTTGTGCAATTTCAGTCGCAACCAACATGGCAAGACAATGTGATTCCACATGGTTGTGCCGCCATGAGTAGCAGGGGGCATGCCCCCTACTACAAAAGGGGCCTTCCTCCCCTTTTCTTGGGGAGGAAGTTTCTCCCCTTGGGAGAATCCACTCTTGGAGCTACCTCTCATATCTGGCGATCCTCTGACAATCGAAGACCTTCTCTGATGTATTCATCCTTTTTATGGGCTAAGGATTGGTTCTGAAGAATCTTCTCATCACCGGGCTATGCTTTCTATCTATTTCTTCTTGTTTTGATTGTGGAATGCTTGCCAAAATGTCTTTGGTTCATTTCTTTGTGTCTATGGAGTAGATCCTTCTTATTCTAGGGCCCAGGAAGTAGTTGTGATGTGTATTTGATAATACCCTATGAATATGCTTGTACTTTGTGTTAATGACATGTTTTATGTATTGTTCTTGTTTGATGAGTTAATGCTTGATTTCTTTGAGCGTAGGCATTAATGTACTGTTTGATTAAATGGATGTGTGCAATAGTCTCAATCTAGGGGAAATACTCGAGGTTGTATACTCGAAGAGCTCTATGTGGCAAGGGTATCCTTTAATCGGACAACCATGAGAGTTACCTTGAAATGAAGACTACTTCCAAGCAAGGAAGGATCTAGTAGACACTAAATGGGGGTTTCCTAATTTTGTATTAGGAAATGACTTGTGTAACTTAGATTGTTTGACCGAGGAGCCCTATGTGACAAGAGTAATCCTTTAACTGGATATTCTAGATTATCCCATCTATCTAATAACACTGAATGCCCATGGGAAGATACTCTGGTGCATTATTCGCAAGATCGCACCGGTAATTAGCTAGACTTCTTAAAAGGATAAATGTATAGACCAAGGCATTAGCTAACCATAAGATATCAATAACCATTACAACAAGACCTAGACCCTAGGACATTCTCCCATACTAGTCTTCCTCACTCAATTTTCTAACTTTCTTCTCTTTCTCTCTAACTCTCTTAAGTCTGCGATCACTCTTACTTTCGTTAGTCTAGTTGATTTACTATGCAAACTCTCTAGTACTTGCCTCATCAATCCTTGTGGTTACAATATCTTTTTATATTACTTGACGACGATTCTTCACGCTTACAGATTCACCAACAAGTTTTTGGCTCCGTTGTCGAGGACTATGTTAGAGCAACATTAGCTTAATAACATTTGAGTTAGCTAGGCATTTCTTTTCTTTGGGTGTGAATATTTTCTTCTAGTTTATTTTCTATAAACTTCCTACATCCTTTCCTTTTATTTGTCTACACATACTGCACTTATTTCCTCTTTATTTTTGCATCTTTCTTATAGAAACACAAAAACATAGATACTATTGTTCTTTTATGCAATGGTTAATTTCTATAGGAAATTGCTACCTATCGATTCTGAGATTGATAAGACATTCAGAAGGAGAAGAAAAAATTTGCAGAGCAATTAGTAGAAGTGCAAGAGCATAAAACCATGTCACACAACAACAACAACAAACCTCTAAAAGATTGTGTTAAATACGGCAAGTCAAAAACCGGTAAAATAAATTTTTTAAAAAAATTTACGTAAAAGATTTAGGATTATCGGACTAAGGAAAAAGTTTATGATGAATTTCTAAACTACGAAGGGTTAAATTGCTTGCACTTAATCCTAAAGGTCTAAACTAAAAATATATTTTTTTAAAACTTGAGGACTAGTTTCAATTTTTGGTTAATGTTAAGGGGGTTAAGAGGATAAATGATTTAACCCTAGAGACTTGAGATTGATTACACAAATTTAGTGCGTTTAAACTGTTAAAACCCTTACCCTAAGGGTAGGGGTTGGATTTCATGGGTTTGAGGGACTTTTCTGCAAAAATCCAAACCTTTATAAGCTTCCCTCTCCTCCTCTTCCTTGGCCCGCAACCAAGCCCGAGCCTTTCCTTTCTTCTCCGCATGCCCTAGCTCGCAACCGAACATCCCCGACGCAACGATCCACTGAGTGCACGCAAGCCCTTGTGCCTCGTTTCTTCTTCTCCTTTATCGTAGCCAAAAGCCGATGCCAGATCCAATCCTTCCTCTTTCTCTTTCCTTTCTCCTCTAGTACCTCTAATCGAAGCGGTCATGCTAGGGCTAGGGAGGTGGCATCGCAACTAGGAGCATAAACCACGTCAACTATCTCCAATTAGGTAACACCCTTCTTCTCGAAATCTAGTGGATCTGCTCAGTATACTATCAATGAGATTTTTTTACCATGGCTGAGTTTGATCTGTTGTTGTGTTTTGGAGATTACACTCAGTGGTAGAGGGAATAAAGAAGCCAATGCTGGAGAAGACAACGCGTAGCGAAATTTCTCTGGAGGAGGCCGAGCTATCAGATTTTAGCAGGCGAGGGTGATTTCCATGAGTGGGTTTGAGAGGAATGATTATTGTGATACATGCTCTGATTTGGATTAATTTCTTGTAACCGGATAGGAATTTTGGATTTGGATTGGAGCTTATTCCTGCATACCATGAGTGTTAGCTGACTTCTATTCTTTGAGGTTGAGACCTAGTCCGATTTCCATCTTTGATTTGATTCAAGATTGGTTTGGAATTTTGTATTGATGTTATTTTGGATCTAGGAGCACTATTCTTTGTCATGTGTGTTTGTTGTTGAGATGGATTTGATGCTGTTAAGTTTTTCTCTCCTTACATTGCTGTGAGCTTATGATTGGGTTTCAATTTGGTTTTCATTTGGAAGTAATGCCATGGGCAAAGATTGGGATGAATTAGATCTGTCTTAGTTGGTATTATGTTGGTTTTGATTTTGGCAATCAATTACAGCTTGTGTGAGTTGATCGCGACGCTATTGTGAGACCGATTTGCTGTAGGGAATCATTTTGCTCCGTGTGGATAGGGTTGTTGATCGCATTCCATATGTGTAATTTGGTTTAGCTCTTGTTTTTGGAAACCTATGTTGTCCTCTCTAGAATGTTGAGGCAATCGACCCAAGAATGATCGGGAAGATCATGATTTTGATGTGTTTAAGGTTAGGATGTTGTGTTGTATTTGATATGTATGATTGAATTTGCAGGACTTGGAGAATCACACTTGGAGAACATATCCGAGGGACGAGAGCTGAGGGAGGAGGACTCCAAGGGCAAGCCGGGAAGTGGACTTCAAGGGCACACGTGAAGGGTGACATGGAGGCAAGCCAAGGGAAGGCTTGTGTGCGCATCCGAGGGACGATAGCTAGAGGAAGAAGACTTCAACGGGCAAGCCAAGAGAGCATACCTGAAAGCATACGTGAAGGAGAGTGTTCGGAGTGAATGTAGGTGAGTGGAGAGGCTGGGCAGTCGACTGGTCGAAAGGCAGTCGACTACCAAAACTCACAGAAAGTTTTCAGCCTCGGACCAGTCGATTGCCCCTAGGGCAGTCGACTGGTCAACTCCAAAAACTAGCCTTTGGCTGGCATTTATTGCTAGGCTAGTTAACTGCCCCAAGGGCAGTCGACTGGTGTGGGGCTGGACAGCATACGAATTTGTCCTGTTCTCTTATTTAAAGTGCACTTTTTGGCACGTGAACGGTGCAATTTTTTACTGTAAGAAAGTGTTGTTCGTGCCTCAATTGATCAGATCTTCCTCTCGCTCTTCATCGCATCCTGTAAAGAGGATGAATATGACTTTTGTAAAGGTTTCTCCACCTTGAAGGAGGGTTTCATAGTGGAGAGTGTGCAACCGCGTGGATCCTTAGATTAGTCACCTTTCGGGGTGGATACCAAGTAAAAATACTCTGAGTTAGCATTGTTCTCTTATCTTTCACATATTTTGTTTGTATTGTGCTAACCTCTTTGTAGAGAAAATCTCGAAAAAGTTGCTATTCACCCCCCTATAGCAACACACTCGATCTAACAATTGGTATCAGAGCCGGTTCGCGTCGGGAGAACTCACCATTGACCGGAATACAAGGAAATGGTGTTTCAAGAGAGTTATAGCACCGCAAGGGCTCCATTCTTCGATGGAAATGACTTCGCCTACTAGAAAGGTAGAATGCAATATTATTTAATGAATGACATTGAAAACTGGATATGTGTTGTAGATGGATTCAATGCACCCGTCGACGAAAGAGGAGAGCTACTACCAATGAGAACTTGATCGAAGGATGTCATGAAGAGGGCGCAAGCCAACGCAAAGGCCACCACCACGCTTCAATGCGGACTTTCAAAGGAACAAATCAACAAGGTGGGGCCTTTTAAGAGCGCCAAGGAATTATGGGAGAAACTCGTCGAACTCAATGAAGGGTCCAACGAGTCAAGATGGGCAAAGAAAGATCTACTAGTTGCCCAACTACAATCACTCTGTATGAAGACCAACGAGACCGTGAGCCAATTACATGGGAGAGTCAAGGAGATCATCAACGAATTACATGCAATTGGTGAGAAAGTGGAAAATTGAGATCTCGTCAGGTATGTCTTGCAATCTTTTCCTCGGACTACATTGTGGGCATCAATGGTTGATACCTACAAAGTATCAAGGGATCTTTCAATAGTTAAGTTAGATGATTTGTTTTGCGAATTTGAATTACATGAGCAAGCTAACGTTTCTTCCAAAGAAAAAGGTGTATCTTTCATTGTAGAAAAGGAGAAGAAAAAGAGGAAGGAGAAGAAGAAGGTTGTGTATCCATCATCATCCGACTCGGAGGAGTCTAGCTCTTCAATGGATAGCGACCAAGAGGCCTTCATGGTAAGGAAAATGCATAGGGCTTTTAAAATTTTTTCTAACAAGTCTTATGCTAGGAAAGGATCAAAGAGTAAGAGCAAAACAAAAGACATCATCTGTTACAACTGTCACCAAGAGGGACACATGAAGAATGAGTGTCCCCAACTAAAGAGAAGAGAAGAAAAGAAGGAGGAAAAGAAGAGGAGTGACAAGAAGAGATCAAAAGGAAGAGAGAAGAGTGCCACCAACCTCAAGGCTACTTGGGATGTGTTGGGACCGGGTGCATGTCGACAAGGATACGAGTTCGTAAAATTTTAAATTTTACGTGCAGCGGAAGAATTTGCATAAAATAATTTCCTAAATTATTTTAACTTCGTATCTAGCATGCAATCTTATGGTGTGTTGACATGATCATAAATTAAAACTTTGCGGAAAAGTAAACTACTTTACCAAGTACCTCGCGTAACTCGAAGTAAGGGACGAGATCCAACCGTAGCGTCCCTTGGAAGCTCCGCCTCTATTCGCGTCCACGCCGAGTTCTCTTCGGGATGACTTCGCAAAGTCACGAGTTTTGTGCCGACGAGAACTACTAGATTCTCGGAAGGCACAACAAAGAAGATCAAGAGAAGAAAAGGAAACTAACCAACGAAGTAACGAAATCGAATTCCGAGAGAGAGGGAGATGTGATCCGCTTCTTCTTCTTCTTGGTTGGTTTCTTCTTCTCCTTGAAGCTCACGGCAACACCTTGCCTTGGTGTAGGTTGGGCGTCGTCCCTAATGGAGCTAGGGTGGCCGCCGGCCCTAATGGAAGGGAGGGGGAAGGAGGAGAGAAGAGAAGAGAGAGAGGGAGAGCTCTATTTCGATTATCCAAATCTTAGGAATCCAAGGCTTGCCTATGGTTCCTTATATAGTTGCTTCTCCCTTGCCAAGTCTCCTCTTAACCAAATTAACGGAATTAACGGAATTAGTTATCATAAGAAATTTATCCTATAAATTCTCTTATGAATTATTCCGTTTAAACCAAGTTTTATTATAACTAACTTTATAATAAAACTAATTAGTTATCATAAGAAATTTATCCTATAAATTCTCTTATGAATTTTATTATAACTAACTTTATAATAAAACTAATTAATTATCATAAGAAATTTATCCTATAAATTCTCTTATGAATTATTCCGTTTAAACCAAGTTTTATTATAACTAACTTTATAATAAAACTAATTAGTTATCATAAGAAATTTATCCTATAAATTCTCTTATGAATTTTATTATAACTAACTTTATAATAAAACTAATTAATTATCATAAGAAATTTATCCTATAAATTCTCTTATGAATTATTCTGTTTAAACCAAGTTTTATTATAACTAACTTTATAATAAAACTAATTAATCTCTCCTTTTATTATGGAATAAATTTTATAAGAAATTTATAATCTTTCTTATTATGGAAAAATCAATTCATAATTGATTTTATAAAATTAAAATAAACCAATTCATGGATTATTTTAACTTCCATAAAAAGAATAAATTTCTATAAATTTATTTATATAAATATCTTTATACAAATTTATTTATCCATAATTTATAAAATAAATCGCGCTAGATTTACTTTATTAATTAAACTAAAATTAATTGGTTTTCTCCCCAATAAGTGGCCGGCCAACCAAGGAGGGTTGGCACCCTCTTTGGCCGGCCCAAACCGAGCCGAACCAACGCGAATTAAACTCATTTAATTCGCCCAAAAAGCCTTCAAAAGACTTAGCCATTTTTAGCTTCCATTGCGCCTCTGATTAACTCAGATTCGACTTATTTCTCTTGATCGGAAAATCTAATTTTCAACTCGTTTTAAATCCCTCGGATTACTCGTAGTGCGTGTGACTAAATAGGCTTTCGATTTATGTTGGACGTCTATAATCAACAAATTATAGAACGATCATGAGTGGCACCTAGTAGTACATCATGATCCCCAATTAATCGAAAGATCAACGGTTTGACCTCAGAAGAAATTATTCTGAAACCCTTCAGCAGCTCTAATGAATCGTGCCTTATTCCCTTCACCATCTCATACCCACTTGGTTTAGGACACGGTCTATTTGTGTCAGTCCCCACTAGGCTGACTACGTCACACCTAGCCCAAGTAGTGTCTTTCTCGTCCTTTGGATTTCTAGTTACTCTCATGTATTTAAGAGACTTGCACTCTTAACATGATGTACTCTGGCCAGAGATTTTGAGTAACAATCCGACGATAGGCCTGGGTATACATCTCCTCGCAAGGAGTGGTGAATCCTTTGTAGGCTGTTCAAACATCTTCGGGCACTTCGGCTTATACCCAATCATCCTGGGTCCACAC
Organism: Boesenbergia rotunda; assembly: GCA_024364735.1. Lineage (NCBI taxonomy): Eukaryota > Viridiplantae > Streptophyta > Magnoliopsida > Zingiberales > Zingiberaceae > Boesenbergia > Boesenbergia rotunda. The sequence continues at coordinate 329,864 of JAGFNQ010008050.1, forward strand.
CTCCTTGGAGATGCTTGCTTAAGATGTTAAAGTATAAGTCACCATGACCAAGATGACTTGAACACCGCAAGTCAAAGGAACATCGCACTTAAGCCGCAGTAAGAACTTCATTGACATTTCTATAGATAGATTCCATATGAAGTCTTACAGCTAGTCACTCCAATGAACTAGTTCCCTTAACTAGCATCCATGTTTATCTCCGGACATCCCAATGTCACCAGCCAGTGAGAATCAACTGATTAGAGAATAACCCATGCTAGTCTCAACAGAATTGATAGTGTCCGTATTTATCAATTCATCAACTAGGGATATTTTCAATACTTCACATTTGCGCATTCAGAGATAATCACTAGTTGTGATCCCATCACAAATTCTCTTATGCTGTGAGTTGTATTGCGGACATTCAGTAGATGAGTTTAAGATCCCAATCAAATACACAAGCATGTATACTCAAATAGTGAATTATCATTTATTAAAATAAATGTTTTACAATCATAAGGCGATTGCCTTAGGACACTTCTCTCATATCACACTAACAAACTCCCACTTGG
>JAGFNQ010008051.1:0-78817 GCA_024364735.1 Boesenbergia rotunda
TGAGTATACATGTTTTGTGTATTTGATTGGGATCTTAAACTCATCTACTGAATGTCCGCAATACAACTCACAGCATAAGAGAATTTGTGATGGGATCACAACTAGTGATTATCTCTAATGTGCAATTGTGAAGTATTGAAATTATCCCTAGTCGATGAATTGATAAAAACGGACACTATCAATTCTGTTGAGACTAGCATGGGTTATTCTCTAATCAGCTGATTCTCACTGGCTGGTGACATTGGGATGTCCGGAGATAAACATGGATGCTAGTTAAGGGAACTAGTTCATTGGAGTGACTAGCTGTAAGACTTCATATGGGAATCTACATGTAGATATGTCAATGAAGTTCTTACTGCAGCTTAAGTGCGATGTTCCTTTGACTTGCGGTGTTCAAGTCATCTTGGTCATGGAGACTTATACTTTGACATCTTAAGCAAGCATCTCCAAGGAGGTGTGGACCCAGGATGATTGGGTATAAGCCGAAGTGCTCGAAGATGTTTGAACAGCCTACAAAGGATTCACCACTCCTTGCGAGGAGATGTATACCCAGGCCTATCGTCGGATTGTTACTCAAAACCTCTGGCCAGAGTAGATCATGTTTAGAGTGCGAGTCTCTTAAATACATGAGAGTAATTAGAAATCCAAAGGACGAGAAAGACACTACTTGGGCTAGGTGTGACATAGTCAGCCTAGTGGGGATTGACACAAATAGACCGTGTCCTGAACCAAGTGGGTATAAGATGTGAAGGGAATGGGGCACGATTCATTAGAGCTGCTGAAGGGTTTCAGAATAATTTCTTCTGAGGTCAAACCGTTGATCTTTCGATTAATTGGGGGTCATGATGTACTACTAGGTGCCACTCATGATCGTTCTATAATTTGTTGATTATAAACGGCCAACATAAATCGAAAGCCTATTTAGTCACACGCACTACGAGTAATCCGAGGGATTTAAAACGAGTTGAAAAATTGGATTTTCCGATCAAGAGAAATAAGTCGAATCTGAGTTGATCAGAGGCGCAACGGAAACTTAAAATGGCTAAGTCTTTTGAAGGCTTATTGGGCGAATTAAATGAGTTTAATTCGCGATCAGTTCGGGTTGTTTTGGCCGACCAAAGAGGGTGCCCACCCTCTTGGTTTGGCCGGCCAATGAAAAGGGGATAAACCAATTTAATTAGTTTAATTAATAAAATAAATCTAGCGCGATTTATTTTATAAATTATGGATAAATAAATTGATATATAAAGAAATTTATATAAAGAGATTTATAAATAAATTTGTAGAAATTTATTCTTTTTATGGAAATTAAAATGAACCATGAATTGGTTTTATTTTAATTTATAAAATCAATTATGAATTGATTTATCCATAATAAGAAAATTTTTATACAAATTTTATTCCATAATTAAAAGAGAGAAGTAATTGTTTTATTATAAATTAGTTATAATAAAACTTGGTTTAAACGGAATAATTCATAAAAGAATTTATAGGATAAATTTGTTATGAAAAATTCCGTTAAGAGGGAGACTTGGCAAGGGAGAAGCAACTATATAAGGAACCAAAAGGAAGCCTTTAATTCCTAATGAATAATTGATAGAGATTAATTATTCTCTCCCTCTCTCTCTCTTATTCTCTTTTCCTCCTCTTCTCCTTCCCATTAGGGCCGGCACCCTCCCTGTGCTTTAGGGCCGGTGCCTCCCTTTCCCACCCTAGGGCCGGCGCACCCTAGGGTTGCCGTGGACCAAGAACACCAAGGAGAAGCCAAGAAGAAGAAGCGAATAGCAACTCCTCTCTTCCCGGAATTTCGATTCCGTTTCTTGGTGGTACGTTTCCATTAATTTCTCTTGTTCTTTTAGTTGTGCCTTCCGAGAATCTAGTAGTTCTAGTCGGCACAAAACTCGTGACTTTGCGAAGTCATCCCGAAGAGAACTCGGCGTGGACGCGAATAGAGGCGGAGCTTCCAAGGGACGCTACGGTTGGATCTCGTCCTTTTTTCCGACTTACGAGAGGTATAAAGTAAATTAGTTTACTTTTTCGCAAAGTTTTATTTTATGATTATGTCAATACACCATAAGGTTGCATGCTAGATACGTGGTTAAAATAATTTAGGAAATTATTTTATGCTAATTCTTCCGCTGCACGTAAAAATTTTGAATTTTATGAACCCGTATCCTTGTCGACATGCACCCGGTCCCAACAGTTTGTTGTAAACTCTATAGGCTCTACTTGTGGTTGAGTATCCTAGAAAGATACCTAGGGTTGATTTGGACTAAAATTTCCCTAAGTAGTCTTTGGTATTTAGGATATGAACTTTGCATCCAAAAACCCTTAGGTAGTGTAGATTTGGGAGCCTATGGTAGTACAACTCATAGGGTGTTTTGTTGTGTCGCTTGTTAATCAGAACCCTATTTTGGATGTAACAAGCCGTACTAATCGCTTCTGCCCAAAATTGGTTTGCTAAGTTAAATTCGTTGAGCATAGCCCTAGCGGCTTCCTGTAATGTTCTATTTCTTCTTTTGACTATCCCATTTTGTTGGGGGGTTCTAGGACATGAAAATTCATGTAAATACCCATTAATCTTACAAAATTCCTCAAACCGTTGATTTTCAAATTCTCCCCCGTGGCTACTCCTAAGTCTTTTAATTTTAGTATCGTTTTGATTTTCAATTAATTTGCAGAAATCATTAAATAGGTTTAGGGTTTCATCTTTGGTTTTTAGAAACCTAACCCATGTAAACCTAGAATAATCATCAACTATTACTAAGCAGTATCGATTCCCGCTTAGTGACTTGGCTCCATGTGAATCAAATAGGTCAAGGTGTAGGAGCTCAAGTGTGGTTTGAGTTAGGTCAGATCGGATTAGTTTGTGATTAGCTTTGGTTTGTTTACCTTGATTACATGATTCACATATTAGGTTTTCATTGTTTTTAATTTTGGGGATTCCTTTGATTAGGCCAAGTTGGGTGACTTTTGAGATAGTCTTCAAATTAGTGTGACCTAGTCTCCTATGCCAGAGGTTTGATTGTTCTAGCTGGGTTAACATACATTTGGGTACTGAGGGAAGGTTTATAGTGTATACATTATTTTTCCTAGTGCCCTTAAGTATGATTTCTGAGTCTTGTACATTTCTAATCAGGCAGTTAGAATTGTTGAAGGTGACTATATAACCAGAATCACATAACTGACTTATGCTAAGCAAGTTAAACTTAAAGTTTTCAACCAAAAGAACTTTCTTAATAATAAAGTCAGATTTAAGCTCAATATTACCTGACCCAATTACCTTGAGTGTAGCATTGTTACCAAATGCCACTGAGCCTAGGTTCTTGAACTTGAGTTTGGTGAACTTCAATTTATCTCCAGTCATGTGTCTGGAGCAACCGCTATCCAACATCCATTGGTCCAAATCTTTATGTTCCTACACATAAAGAGTTTTATTGATTTGGATCCAATTAGAGTTAGGAATAGCTTAAATTGAGTTTCACTGCCTAGTCTGTCTCACCCAAATCTAAGGTTTTCAATCATGTTAGCCTTATAGGTTTTGTGAGACAGGTTTTGATAAATAAAATTACTTTGAAAAATTATTATTTATTTTGAAAACATTAAATTAATTTTTGAAAACAGTTAAGTTTATTTTGAAAGGATGTTTGAATCTATGCTTAACTGAAAATTGTGTTAGATTTGAATTTGATAAAAAGTAATTTGAATTTGAAATTCAAAAATTGGCTTCCAGGTCTTGGCGAGGCACTAGGCCTTCTTTGGCCGTAGCCTTATTGGATCATCAACCCTTTCCTTGACAAAGCCGTTTAATGAAATTTCATTTTCAAAATTAATTTTTGAAAAAGTTCTGGTCTAACTAGTTTGGATTTTGGATCGGTAGCTTCGGCTAGTTTCACCAGTCTAAAGAGACCAAGTAAACTTGATCTTATTAGAATTGGTTTCCCTAACGTACTATCATCTCACCTCCACCCAATACTATGTTATCAAGTTTCAGTTAAGTTTGTTTAGTCCTTATACTAACCTAAGTTTAAGCATGGTAAATTGCAGAAATTAAATAAACAATCAATCAGGCAAATTGCAAGAATTAAATTCTATTTAACTATAAAAATAGTTTTTAATTTGGCTCCCCCTGGACTAAAGCCACGGTAATGATTAGGCAAGATGTGAATCTTGTCCTTGGGGATCCAATACTGATTTGATCCAGTTGGTTTGTTCAGGTACAGTTTAGGTACCCATGCCTGAATTTTACCTCTGGACTAATTCAGTACAGCAAAGTAAGATCTTTGTCGGGATTTGGTTCTATAGCCAAGTCCGGATCGATTTAGAACGGACTTCTGTTTTCCAAGAATCATGTCAAGACCCTTGGAACCAGAAGTGAATCGTTCTAAGGCAGCTCTAAGATCCTTAACCTGAGTTTTCAGGGAGGAGTTCTCTTTCTCAAGTTTTTCAACTTGAGTAGGAGTTCCTTCTTGAACTTTCTCGGTTAAGGATTTAGAGTCAGCTCCCTCTTTCAGGAGTTTTACTTCTTGTCGAAGGGATTCGACTCGGAGTTTGGCTTTCGCCAAATCTCGAGAAAGATAAGAAATGAGTTCGTTTAATTGACTTCTATTGAAACCACTTACCTTGATTTCGCCGTCTTCTGAAAAGATAAGTTTGCCGTCGTCTTGTTCAGATTCTGACTCGGTCCCGACTTCTTCTGAGGCAGTCAGGGCTAGAAGGTTGGACTGGGGTGCTTCTTCTTCTTCTTCTTCTGAGGAAGATTCGTCCCAGGTTGCTTGGAGTGCTTTCTTTCTTCTTGACTTTTTGGTCTCCTTTAGGTTTGGACACTCCGTCTTGTAGTGGCCCTTCTTCTTGCACTCGTAGCAGGTTACGTTGGGCTTGTTTTTGTCATTTGTGGGTTCAGCTGGTTCGTCCTTTCTTCGGTTGGCCTTCTTTCTGTTGGTTTGGTTCTTTAATTCTTTATAGTAACTTCGGGCCAATCGGACCAGCTTCGGTCGATCTCCTTCTTCGTCTTCTGAGTCTGAGTTAGACTCGGGTTCAGGTTGTGGCTTCTTCTTTGTTGATTTTCCAGTTTTTCCTGGAACAAAGGCAATACCTTTCTCGGCCATATTGCAGTTAGTCTGTTCATGAAGTTCTAACTCGGAAAATAATTCATCTAATTTAATTTTAGAGAGATCCCTTGAAACCTTGTATGCATCTACCATAGATGCCCACAAGGTATTTCTAGGGAAAGCATTTAAGGCATACCTTATTAGGTCACGGTTTTTGACCTTGTGACCTATAGTGTGAAGACCGTTCATCAATTCTTGGATTCGTGCGTGGAGCTGGGCTGCTGTTTCGTTGTCGGCCATCTTGATGGTGTACAGTTTGTTTAGGAGCAGATCTCTCTTACTGATCTGAGTGTCTGATGTTCCTTCGTGCAGCTCGATCAGTTTTGCCCACAGCTCCTTGGCACTGTTGAAGGGGCCCACCCGGTTTAGCTCCTCTTTTGTCAAGCCACATTGAAGAGTCTGAGTCGCCTTTGCATCTGCTTCGATTCTTCGTTTCAGAGCGGTGTCCCACTCTGTGTAGCTTTGAGGAACCCCGTCAGCATTTGTGGGAATCTCCAGTCCAGACTGGATGATAATCCACATGTCCACCTGAGTTTTCAGGTGGACCTCCATTCGACTTTTCCAGTAGGAAAAGTCTTCTCCACTGAAAAGTGGAGGTCTGGCGGTGTTGAATCCTTCTTGGATGGCCATTTAATCTGAAAAAAAATAACTAAAAAAGATTTCCCAAGACTTGGTCTTGGATTAGTAGTGTGGGATGAATAAAATGAAATAACGAGGGGTGTTGCACCAACCTCGATTAACGGGAAAAAAAAAATTCGAACGAAATATTTAAAAAAAATTCGAACGAGAAAAAGAAAATAAAAATCCGAAAAATTTTCAAACTGGTGGTTGCACTAAGTTTGAACTTCCCCGCTCTGATACCACTTGTTGGATCGAGAGAACCGATAGAGGGGGGGGTGAATATCGGAAAGCGTTCGGATTTAAGATAGAGAATTTGCACAGCGGAAGATAAAAACAAAACACGCGAACACAGTAATTTTTTACTTGGTTCGGAGCCTAGGTCGACTCCTACTCCAAGGCCCACGATCGTTGATCGTTTACTTTGGGCAATTCTATATGAGGCGCAAAAAATAGTTTACAGTTTTGAGTTACAAATATAGCACAGTAAACTTAACAAATAAAAAGAAAAACTCTTCTTTTACCGACGTCTGATGTAGGTTGTCTTTTTCGGAGCAGCGGGACGTCGTCGGCTCGAGTTGGGAGGTTTCCGGAGCGAGGCGCGAGAGCAGAAGAGCGTAGAAGCGTTGATTGAAAGTTGTTGCTTGAGCCTTGGGGTCGAGGGCCCATAATATAGGGCCTGGGGGCACCCGGAACGTCGGGGCGCCCCCCACGTGTCACTCGATCCACCTCGGTCTCAGTCAGCTTCTGATCCCTTCAAACTCGGGATCAGATCTTGACCGGGGCGTCCGGGATGCTGGGGGCGCCCGGGTTGACCGGGTCAAACTTTATCCCTTGGCTTTGCTGGCTTGAGCTTCGATGACTTGCTATTGGGGGCGCCCGGAGCGCTGGGGGCGCCCGGGAGCAGCGGGGGCGCCCGGGAGTTGAGCTGTCGAAGCTTGCTTTGCTTTCTTGTGTTTTGTGTTTACCTTGGGGGCGCCCGGGACACTCCGGGTGCCCTGGTCAGCTGTTGCCTCGTTCCTTTGAGGCTCTCTGAGCTGCAGACACTCGTTCCTTCGGTCCTGCATCCAGGGTTAGTTCAAAACACAATAAAACAATAAAATATTAGTTTATACAACCTTAGCTGTCTTGGTTCTGACTTTGGGCCTCCAAAATGGAACCCTAGGTCGAACCGACGCCTACTGTTCCCTCGACGGGGAACGCATCCTCACCTACTCCTCTCGGGAGAATGTACCTGATGCCAACCGCTCCATTGGTTGGACTTTTGCCTGGCGGTCCTTTGTCAGGTCTTGGATACCGAGCTGTCCTTCGCCCGGTGCCTAGCATTCCTTCGCTAGGGCTTCAGTCCCAAGCTGTCCTTCGCCTGGCGCCTAGCAGTCCTTCGCTAGGGCTTTTGACCCTGACATTCCTTCGCCAGTGCCTAGCAGTCCTTCGCTAGGGCTTTTTGCCCTGGCATTCCTTCGCCAGTGCCTAGCATTCCTTCGCTAGGGCTTTTGACCCTGGCATTCCTTCGCCAGTGCCTAGTAGTCCTTCGCTAGGGCTTTTTACCCTGCACACTAGAGTGACATGTTAGATAACAAGTAAGACTTAACTTTTGAACCCTGTTGCCATTATCAAAACACAGATTTGACTTTGGTGCTTTCTGCACCAACATATCCTACAAACCTGCACACTCAAATACACATATCAAACACAAGGGTGACTCTAACTTAAACCCTTTTCCCAAACATCAAAACACATGGTCACTTCGGACTATAGATTGCCCTAACAATCTCTCCCTTTTTGATGTTTGGCAATACGTTTAAGTTAGGGAAAACAAATAGCAAATACAATGCTAATAACCATTTGGACTTACATCGCCAATGATTCACCTTGGACTTATACTGCCAATACGTATGCAATGCAAATATGTATGGATCCTATCACAAGGCATCCCCACACCTAAACCTCCCCAATGAGTTTAAGACTTTTACCAAATTGGGGTTTTTTTAAAACCTCTCCAAGGCTCCCCCTATATTGGACTTACAAAGGCTTCCTAAGAACCTCTCCAAGGTTTCCCTTTTGCCACCAATTGAGCAATAATGCTCCCCCTTGACCTAGGATTTCTTGCAAAAACGTGTTGGGTTTACCACTTAAACCCAACACTTCTCCCCTTTGCCACACATCAAAAGGACTCCAACAATTTTCCTCTTATTAGATCCTTTAACCTTTAATGATTATAAACAACGTGTATTAACCCCATAAGATTATACACTTGTTTTACATCATTACGACACTTTTCGATTGTTGAAAAACAATTTCAGCCTGTATCAGTCGATTACGACAGTTACCAGTCGACTGATTGATAAGTACCATTTAATTGATTATTTTAGATGTCAAAATCCATGTTTGACCCATATTTTTCTTGCTTAATTGTGAAATTACCCTAGGTTTTAGAACTTACCTTTATTTTAGACTTAATTGCAAATTTACACATATTTGGATTATTTGGCCACTACATTTTTGATCTATTTTTGTAGGCATGAAAGGATCCTGGACCTAGGGCATACTGGGTCAAACTTGAGTCGGAAGAGGACCCAGATCGAGTTATCAAGTTTCGGATTAAACTGGGCCGTCCGATTCAAAAGCGGCTAGATTTGAGCCATCCGGGACCATCTGAAGCAATCCAAGCTAGAGTTAGGGTTGATCAAGCACTCTGATCAAGATCTGAAGGTTTCATCCCAATTAGAGCTCATTCAACCATTGGATCAAGCTCGGAGGGCTCTAGATCGTCCATTCAAAGATTGGGTTGATCTGGACCATCCGTTGCAAATCTGGAGGATCCGAGCTATCACGAGGCAGATCCTGACCCCTAATCAACATCCTCAAAGTTTGGCTCAGATTAGAGCAAGATCAGCCGTTGGATTTCCTCAAATCAATCTGGGTCGTTCATTTATAATTACTTAAGGAAATTTTCCCCGCAGCTCAGCTCCGTCGCGTCTTCGCCGCAACAGTAGTCTTCTTCGTTTTCTTCATTTTTGCTTCAATTTTTCTCCAATTCGAGGCGCGACCACCTCAATCTCGACCTTGGATCATCATCTAGATCATTGGAGATAGCTTCGGTGGAGAATCCAGCTCAAGTTTCATCCGGACAGAGTTTGTTTGAGGGTTTCGGCAGCTCTGTGGTCCGATCACTTGGATCTCATCCACAAGCCATTTCCGATCATCTGAGCTGCTTGTAGGGGTTCTCAGGTGAGCTCAGATGATCCTCGAATCATCATCGCAATCCGTCTAACTGAGATCGAAGGGATTCGGATTGGTTTTCCCCAGCTGATGCAGTTTGAGCAGAGTTCATCAATCTAAGCTGCTTTCCACTGATTTGCTGAGCTTAGGGGTTCGAGGCCAGCCCTTGCGTGACGAACAAGGAGATTTTGAGCTCGGGAAGGGTTGAGGAGTAGTTTAGCTAGTTAATTTTCATTGTGTTTAGCTGTAGTTTTAATTTCTGCACGAACTCTGTTTCTGAATTTCTGTATCAGCACTTAGATTTCAATTCTTAATTGTTTCTGCTTAATTAGGTTTATATATTTCAAGTCAAGTAGTTTAGGAAGTTTATCTAGTGGATAATTGAGTTTAATTTCAGTTATTTTCAGCTTAAATCCTTGCGTATCAGCTGTAGTTTGCGTATCAGCCCTGTTTTTCCATTTTCAGCTTAGTTTTTGAATTTTTGTAGCTTCTTTCGAATTCAGTTGTGTTTAGTTTATTCCCTGCAATTGAAGACAACCTTTAGTGTGTTAATTCATTAGATTCGAGTTTGTTTCTCATTCAGCTTCATTTCTGAATTTTTAGCCCTGTTACAGCTTGCGTATCAACTTTTCAATTTCTGCAGCTTTAGTTTCCAATTGTGCAAGTAGGTTTATCAGTCTTGAATTTGTTTCAAGTGAGTTCTAGCTTAGTGAATCTTATTCTGAATTTGAATTAGTGCACTCGACTTAAGCCCGCATAGGTTTGTTTCTTTTCAACTGCGAATCTGAATTTCTGCAAGTTATCCATTTCATTTCTGCACATCATGATTGGTTTCGGCAAGTTTGTTTCAATTGAGTTAGTTTCTGGATTTATTGACTGCTAAAGTCTGCACCCGATTTGCCTACTTCACATCCACTTGCTTCACACCAGCTTCTTGCTTGAATTTGCATCAAATTCGTAGCAGCATACCTATCTGCTGTTTCTGAATTTCTACAATATTCCTGCAGTTTTCTGCAGTTTTCTGCAAATTTGTTGTGTCGAGTTCTTCAACGCCTGTTTTGATTAGTCTGTTGGAGTCTGAATGTCTTCCATTATCCCTGCATATCACTGCATTCATAGCTGTGCTTTCCATGCTTAAATTGATTAGTTTCAAGTACAAGTTGGCACAAAAATTTCAGCTTTGGCACAAGTGTTTTCATTTTGCGTGCCAAGCTGATTTGGCACTGTTTTTCACCAGGAGTTCACCTATCTTCTAGTGATGCATGGTGTTTGAAATTAGTTAGGGGTTGCATTCGAATATTTCTGAATTTTGTTTGCATTGGATGGCTCCCAAAAAGTATAGCTAGTTGAGTTGAATTGTTTGTTTAATTTCTGAATTTCGCATGCTTTTATTTGTGTCAAGCTTGTTTGTTTCCAAAATCTGCCATCACTGTGTTTATTCATTTGCTTAGCATCAAGATTGCATTTAATATCCATTGTGTTCCCTTTTAATTTCGAAATAGTTCCCTTGGTTGAATTGGGTGTCCATTGGTTGAGTTGTTTATTATCATCATTCTGTTTGGATTATTAGCTAAGTCCCTCTATTTTCATTGCATTTCCATTTCTATTCGAAACCAAATCCAATTCACATTCGAAACCCGAAATTCACAAATGACACATAAACACGAGCTCGAATCAAACAAACTCTCAACTAGTCCCGAGGAAAAATACGACCTGTGGCCCCTTTACTACGTTTTCATATTTTGATTGCAAAAAGGGTTTCCAGCATTTTATTTATATTTAAATTTGAGACCCACATTCGTGACAGTCTATTTTGGGTCCATCAAATTTTTGGCGTCGTTGCCGGGGAAGCAACTGTAACGACCCGGAAAATTCTCTTAATATTTTCTTAAAATATTAAGCATGTTTAAATAATTTTCCAAGGGACCTAGAAATATTAAGGAGAACTTTGGCCTAGAAAATCCATGTTTTCTCATTTAAATTGAGAAAACTAAGTACTAATGGGCTTTATGTGGGCTTTTTAGTACCATGATTATAGGTGGATTTCGGTAATAATTAGTATAAATATAAATAGGATTTAATTAGGCATATTAGCATGATTATGGGTAAGTCTTAGCCTAATTTTTCTATTTTAATGGAGAAATTAGGTACTAATGAGCTTTAAATGGGCTCCAAAAATGAGTATTAATTAGGTAAAATTAATATAAATATAAAAGAATTTTATTTAGGAATATTAGCATAATTATGGGTGATTTTTGGAGAATTTTCGAAATAAAAGGGAACTTTCGAAAATTAGAGGAAAATGTTTAAAAAAAAAAAAGCGGGCGTTACAGGTTGGTATCAGAGCAGTAACCATCTCACTACACACACATCAAGCCCTCTTCCTGCTGCTTCCAAGTAAGTACCTCTTTACATATCTTATAGTAGGAAGATGTTTTATGATTTTAAGATATGCAAGCATGAACGGTATTTATGATGAAAAAGTACGTTACGATATGTAACGATGAATGATACTTTATTTTCTTTTAGGAATTAAATATTAGAATAATATAGGGGTAGGAAAAAAAAACTATAATTTATGATATTATGTATAATCTATAATATAGTCACATGTAGAAAATTTTCTGATAGCCTACATACCCACAGGAGATTATAACACTCTCACCTATGTTAGCGTATAGCATTAGTTCCATGATATTAATACTGATATAATTAATGGTATAGGTCATACGGTATAACTTAGGTAGGGACACATAGGGTAGGGTGCTAATTATTTTAACACTTATTATAGGTTATGGGTTACTGATGCCTTATATATAATATATAAGACTACCTTAAGTTATTTTATGGTAATATAATAAGTAGGATCTCACCTATTCTATAATAATCATACAACTAATATAATTCGTAACCCGGGTTGAGAATTAATATTCGGAAGCATACTATTATTATTAGGTACCCATGATTAAAATAAGTATATAACTATGATGTATGCATATAATTATATCATGGAGTTAATAATGACATTAGCCAATTATATGTCAAAGAAATAATCACAACTTCGATATATACAGCGATGCTTCCAAGCTAGGACTTGGAGCTGTACTTAGGCAGAGTGGTAAGGTCATTGCTTATGCCTCTAGGTAACTTAAGGAATATGAACAGAATTACCCCACTCATGATCTGGAACTGGCCGTGGTGGTCTTCGCTCTTAAAATATGGAGGCATTATCTCTATATGGAGCGCAGTGTAAGATTTATACAGATCACCAGAGTCTGCGATATTTCTTCACTCAGAAAGACCTGAATATGAGACAACGCCGATGGCTCGAGTTGGTGAAGGTCTACAACTGCGAGATCTTCTATCATCCAGGAAAGGCGAACAAAGTGGCCGATGCACTCAGCCGGAAGTCAAGTGCCACCTTGATGTCCATATCTAAATTATCCCGACCACTTGAAAAAGAAATTATGAATTTTGGGGTCGAAGTCATCTCCGGGCGACTTTCCACCATGACAATATCACCCGCGCTATGTGAGGACATATTGGAAAAACAAAATGGTGATCTGAGTCTCCAGAAAATAAAACAGGAGATCCTAGAAGGAAAGGGCGATAGTTTTCATATCGCCGAAGGGGGAATACTCTACCTTAGGGATCGTCTATGTATCCCTAGTGATCCGAAGCTTCGAAAAGAGATACTGGCAGAAGCTCACGGAACCCCTTACTTGATGCATCCAGGATCCACCAAGATGTATCAGGATATGAAGGAGAAGTTTTGGTGGTCCGGTATGAAGAAGGGAGTGACCAGATTTGGGAAGAAAGGAAAACTAAGTCCGCGCTATGTGGGGCCGTACCTGATTCTGAAAAGAGTCGGTAAGGTGGCATATGAGCTGGAGCTGCCTCCAGAGATGTCAGCTATCCATAACGTATTCCATGTGTCCCTGCTGAAAAAGTGTATCCCAAATATGGACCAAGTGATCGAGCCACAGACGGTGCAAGTGCAAGAGGACCTAAGCTATGAGAGCAGACCCATCCAGATTTTGGATAGGGAAGTCAAGGAGCTGAGGAGTAAGGAAGTGCCCTTAGTCAAGGTCCTATGGCAAAGTTAACGGTTCAAAGAAGCTACCTGGGAGCGCGAGGACGAGATGAGGCGCAAGTACCCGGAGTTATTCTAAGTTCGAGGATGAACTTTCACGAGGTATGGGGGATTGTAACGACCCGGAAAATTCTCTTAATATTTTCTTAAAATATTAAGCATGTTTAAATAATTTTCCAAGGGACCTAGAAATATTAAGGAGAACTTTGGCCTAGAAAATCCATGTTTTCTCATTTAAATTGAGAAAACTAAGTACTAATGGGCTTTATGTGGGCTTTTTAGTACCATGATTATAGGTGGATTTCGGTAATAATTAGTATAAATATAAATAGGATTTAATTAGGCATATTAGCATGATTATGGGTAAGTCTTAGCCTAATTTTTCTATTTTAATGGAGAAATTAGGTACTAATGAGCTTTAAATGGGCTCCAAAAATAGGTATTAATTAGGTAAAATTAATATAAATTAGGTAAAATTAATATAAATATAAAAGAATTTTATTTAAGAATATTAGCATAATTATGGGTGATTTTTGGAGAATTTTCGAAATAAAAGGGAACTTTCGAAAATTAGAGGAAAATGTTTAAATAAAATGAAAAATAAAATAAAAATAAAGGTGCATGGGCCAAGGATTGAACCTTGGACCTCTTGTACAACCATGAATGCTTTAACCAACTCACCTAGCAAGGAATACTTATGAGTAAATGAAGTGGAGGTTGGTTAAGAAGTAGAAGGAGATGAAGGGTCATGGAGAGACTCTTCATTTGCCTCTTTAAAGGAGCTATAAAGAGGGGGTTTGGGGGGTTACTTCTCTTCACCATCAAGTGCATTTGCTCCCCTCCTCCCTCCTCATTCTAGCCGAAATTCTAAGGAAGAGTTCCCCTTGGAAATGTTTCCACCAAGGCTCCATCTCCCAAGATCTAAAGTTCTTACAAGGATCCAAGGACTAGGTGTGGTCAAGAGACATCAAGTCTTCTTCCTTCTCTCCATCCAAGGTCTAAAAATTTAGAAACCCCAAGGTAAGACTCCCTCACCTGTGGTATAATAGTTCCCTATGATTTTTATGATTTTTAGTATGATATAGTGGTTGGTTTTCGAATTGGATGTTGAAAGGAAAGAAAACCAAGACCCTCATGCTTAAGGGTTTCGGCCACCATGTTTTTAAGATCTAAAATTATGATAAAAATCTGTATAATGTTATTTAATGTTCCCTTATGATGTTTAGAAGTTAAGTATAATTTTTGGGAATTTTTGGAGTACCCTAGGATACCCTAGGATTTCGGCCAACATGAAAGAAACAAAAACTAAGAACCCTGAGTTTAAGGGTTTCGGCCACCATGTTTTAAAGATCTAAAATTATGATAAAAATCATGATAATGTTATTTAATATTACCTTATGATGTGTAGAGGTTAATTATAATTTTTGGGAATTTTTGGAGTACCCTAGGACACCCTAGGGTTTCGGCCAACATGAAAGAAACAAAAACTAAGAACCCTGAGTTTAAGGGTTTCGGCCACCATGTTTTAAAGGTCTATAATTATGCTAAAAATCATGATAATGTTATTTAATGTTCTCTTATGATGTTTATAAGTTAAGTATAATTTTTGGGAATTTTTGGAGTACCCTAGGACACCCTAGGGTTTCGGCCAACATGAAAGAAACAAAAACTAAGAACCCTGAGTTTAAGGGTTTCGGCCACCATGTTTTAAAGGTTTATAATTATGCTAAAAATCATGATAATGTTATTTAATGTTCCCTTATGATGTGTAGAGGTTAAGTATAATTTTTGGGAATTTTTGGAGTACCCTAGAGGCCCCATATGGTTCGGCCAACCCCAAGGACCCAAGGGTTAGGGTTGAGTCTTTAACTTCAAGCATATGTTTATGTGTTGCGATGATATAAGGATGATGGATGGTGATTATGTGAATTTTCACATGGCCTTGGGACTCCACAAGTTTCGGCCAAGAAGGGTTAATAGGGTAAAAGTTAAGATTTATTTCAAGTAAGGGTCCCAATGGCCCTATGGTAAGATGTGATTTGTGTTTTATGAATGATATGCCATGTTTATGAATAATATGCCATGTTTATGAATGATATGCCATGTTTATGCATGATATGCCATGTTTATGAATGATATGCCATGTTATGAATGATATGCCATGTTTATGAAGGATATGCCATGTTTATGAATGATATGCCATGTTTATGCATGATATGCCATGTTTACGAATGATATGCCATGTTTACGAATGATATGCCATGTTTATGAATGATATGTCATGTTTACGAATGATAAGCCATGTTTATGAATGATATGCCATGTTATGAATGATATGCCATGTTTATGAAGGATATGCCATGTTTATGAATGATATGCCATGTTTATGCATGATATGCCATGTTTATGAATGATATGCTATGTTTACGAATGATATGCCATGTTTATGAATGATATGCCATGTTTATGAATGATATGCCATGTTTACGAATGATAAGCCATGTTTATGAATGATATGCCATGTTTATGAATGATATGCCATGTTTTAGGATAATATGAATGTATGCCTTGCTCTATGAATGATGTGTACATATGCCATGTCTAAGAATGAAAATGATGAATGACAAGTATGATGAATGAAAGATGATGCTTATGTCTTTAAGGCATAAATATGCTAAATGGCACGGTCGATGGTCGACGGTACGACGGTCGTGAGGACCGGTAAATGGGCCGGTAGACGGGCCGGGCCATAACAAGTTATGCTATGATGAAGATGCCATGAATGTTTTACGAATGATGAAGCATGAAAAGTATTTTACTTTATGTATAGGCTTGTACCGGACCGAAGTATGGGTCCAAGGGATGGGCACCTTAAGAACGCCCCGGTTTTGGACTACCGATGCTGTCCACGGTTCTGGCACTACCGAAGCTGTGCAACAGGGATGGGCACCTTAAGAATGCCTCGGTTCGGGGACTACCGACTATGCTGTCCTTACCCTAGTAGGTTGGGGCTCGCGACCTCGGACTTGCTAGGGATGCGCGCTATGATGTATGTATGTGGTACAAGCCGGGGACCCCAAATGATGTTATGATGATTATGTTTAAGAAATGAAAAGTATGTTTTTAAAGATTAAGCATCCTTATGATATATATGCATTGCCCATGCATTCATTATGAAAAAGTATGTTTATGAAAAGTATGTTCATGAAAAGTATGATTTTAAACTAAGCATCCATATATGTATATGCATTCCACTCATGCCTCCATTCATGTTATGCATTATGCTATGATGATAAGATTTTATGCTTACGCTTCATGTTAAGAAATATGCATGAGAACAAATGATCTATGCCATGATAATGTTAAGAAGATGCTCATATGTTATGATAGGAAGAATGTTCATTATGTTTATGTTCGTGCCAAGTATTATGCCATGCTTAGAATGTTACTATGTTTATGTTCATGCCAAGTATTATGCCATGCTTAGAATGCTACTATGTTTATGTTCATGCCAAGTATTATGCCATGCTTAGAATGTTACTATGTTTATGTTCATGCCAAGTGTTATGCCATGCTTAGAATGCTACTATGTTTATGTTCATGCCAAGTATTATGCCATGCTTAGAATGCTACTATGTTTATGTTCATGCCATGCTATGTATACGATAAGTGATTTAAGATGTTATGTCCTAAGTAGAGCACCAAGTATGTTAATGTTTTCATGTGCTCATTATGAGATGATGAATGATGAATGGTTTTGTGAGTAGGAAAGAGTCTTACTAAGCCTGTGTGCTTATAGTCTTATTTCCTTATACCGCAGATCATTCAAGGGGACAATGATGGAAGCAGCAGGAGGGCAAGAACGCATGTGTGTAGTAGTGACTTGGCCCAGGAAACTCTATGTTTACTGTTTATGTTAGAACTTCACCTTGGTTACTTATATGTCTGAATAATGACCTATGGAACCTTATGATATGACGTTACGTATGACATGATATGATATGATGCTTAAGTTCAAAGTTAATATGCTAAGGTTCCTATGTCATTAAGTTAAGAATAGTAACAGTGCATGTATAAGTTAAGTTATTCCGCTGCCTTATGATGTCTACATGCCCTAAGCATGTTAACATAACGCCGCTTAGGAAAAAAACAAAAAAAAAGGCGGGCGTTACAGCAACTAGTTGATTTGTTTGATTTTTACTTGTGTGCTTATAGACATATCATTGGCTTCTATTTTCTTTTGCTTTATCTTTTGTATACAGTTGCTGCCATTTTTCTTGTTTGTTTTGTGACAGGGCTGCAGGTTCAAAATGTTTTCATCTACTTACCAGCAGCCGTGTCAACAATTTCAACAGCAGAACCAACATTTCGATCAGCCACTACAGCAATTTCAACCACAATTCCAGAATTTTCAGCACCCAAATGATCAATTTCAGTCAACAAATCAGTTTTTTCAGCCTTTCCAAAATTTTCAGCAAAATCAACCAAAGTTCCAGCCACAAAATCAGAATGGGCAGCCATAATTCCAGGGTTTTGAGCAACTAATTCAGCAATTCCAGCCCCAATTTCAGCCACCCTATCAACAAAATCAATCATCTTTTCAAGGAATTCAGCAAGGGTACCAAGATAATTTGAATTTCCAACAACCATATCAATTTCCACAGCAATTTCAGCCTTGCAACCAGAATTTCCAGCAACAAAATCAGAGTTTCCAGCCCGTTCCATTTCAGTCCTCACTACCGCAATGTCCACTTCAAAACCAGAATTTTCAGGGCGGTAATTCTCAGCTAGTTCAACCATCCTTTCAGCCACAATTTCAACAATTTCAGCAGGATTTTCAACCAAGTCAAAATTTTCAGCAAGGGTTCCAACTAATTCAGCCCAACCAATATCAAAATCAGAGTGGATTTCAACCTTCACAGCAAAATTTTCCACCAAACGATCAGAATTTTCAGCCACCAATTCAAAGTTTTCAATTCCAGGATCAGAATTTTCAGCAATCAATCCAATCTTCCAACCAACAATTTCAGCCCTATGATCAGAATTTCCAGAATCATAATTTTCAGCCATCTCCACCAAGTTGTGAACCAAGTTTTCAGCAATTTAATCAGCCTATTCAACCATTTTATCAACCCCCACAGTCTCAATTTCAGACTTCACAGTCTACTTACAGTTTTGAGCAGCCTTATGCTACATTTCAAGTCCAACAGGGGTTCCACACCAATCAAGGAGGCTTTGAGAATCCTGATGAGAGTGAGGCTCAACAACAATTGATGGAGATGTTTCAACAAGTCCTACAACAACAACAAAATTTTCAACAACAACAACAACAACAGCAAATTTTTCAACTTCAACAACAACGCCTTGCAAAATTGATAGATCAATGGAATCAGATAAAAGCCCAAAGATCAGGACAATCAGATGAATCTACAGGTGTAGGGGATTGCACTGAGCCTCAGGGACCACCACAAGATTTAAAGGATGAACCAGAAAGTGTAGGGACTTGCATGGTGGAAGCAAGAACCCAAGGATCACCTATTTTAGATGAGTGTCCACCAGAACTTGAGCTTGAGGTGGAGCATATATTTGACCAGGAGGAGAACACGGATACATCTACTTTTTTAGAACCTCCAGGTATTTTTCAGCACGATCAGGTAAATACTCATCCTAATTTTTTTGAAAATTACATAGAGGTACCTCAAATTGATTTTATTATTTGTAATATACTTAGGGATGCATCTCTTGTAGAATCTGATTGTGAAAAATCCCTAGAGGTACCTAGTGTTGAATTTGCTAAAAATGAAGCATGTTGTGTTATATCAGATGCAAATGCAGAGTGTGGAAAATTTTTAGAAGTGCCTAGAATTGATGTTGATTGTTGTGATGAGTCTTTTGATATATCTTATGTTGAAAATAATTGTGAAAAATTCATTGAGGCACCGAAAATTGATTTAATTGGATGTGATGCAGTTTTAGATACATTTCATGCAGAGACTGATATTATTTTATTTTTGTCTTGCCCTGCATGCTTGAGAGAGGTATTACATTGTTTTGCAGGGTCTAGAAGACTTCCGGAGTGGGTGCTCCATCTGAACAGACTCCAGCCTCATGGAAGAATTTTCAAAAGGCATCAAGAAGGAGGAGTTGATTTTACTCTGATTCATAGCACTCCATTCCTTCAATGGATCTTGAACCTAAATCGCCTTAGGCCACCAGAGCAATTTTTTGTAAAGTTCAAGTGTGGGGGAGTCCTAATTCTCTCAGCCACCCATGTTCCTCCACTACCACGATGGAGGCTACTGCTTGACAGACTCCGTCCACCAGAAATAAAGGAGAGATTGTTCTTTCTTGTATTTTCTTTTATTACATGTTTCATTTTTATGCCTTCTAGAATTTTCCTTTAAATTGAGTCCTTGCTAATAAATGCATGAGTAGAGTAGAATGACTAGGAGTCATTGTAAATACCTTGTTATTTCTTTTGTCACTTTTTCTTGCATGACTAGGAATAAATGTATCCCTCTAGGTTATCTTCATGTCATTTTAGAATCTCTTGAAAATAAATTAAATTTGGTTGTTAAAACTTAGGGTTTGAGCTAATGGATGAAATCTTGGATGCTTGAGTACTATTTGGCTTTAGATTCTTAATTGAGGACTTGAGATGAATTGTTTTTGCCTAGTGAGAATTAGCCTTATATTTGTGACACATATGTTATTGTACTCTAGAACTTGCTTAGGTTCTTTCAAAATCATATTTCAATGATTGGATCACATCTATAGAGGCTAATCACTTTGTTTACCTTTCCATATCAATTTTGGCAAAAATCATGTCTATTCTATTTGTCTTTCTTTATTCCTACTCTTAACCCCATTTTTTAGCTATGATTTGTTTACTTGGGATGTTTCTTAATGCTATTTTGCCCGAGACGGACAAAGATTTAAGTGTGGGGGAGTGACTAGTGATTTGGAATCAATTTTTATCAAGGATGCACTTCATGTCGAAAAATTTTTTTTTGCCCAATTGAGTGGAGCTTGGTACCAAGAACAAGTGGGAATTCAGTTGTGAATTGGAGGAGAAGTGTTTCTCTCATTGCAACCATCATTGAATCCGGTTGAAGGAAGATTTCTGTGGACTTAAAAGAAAAAAAAATGAAAAGAAATCCATGTGCCAAGTGGAGTTGCAAGAAATTGAGAAAAGTCAAAGAGGAAACCAATTGAAGCATTTATAAATTTTGACCATAATGTGAAGACCCAAGCCGTTTGTACCCAAGTGAATTCAACAAAAGAAGGACAAAATCTTCAATGAAGAAAGGAGATGGCACACAAATGAAAAAAAAATGTGCCAAGGAAAAGAAAATTTTTGTGAAGATATCTTGGGTCTGGAGATGGATTGGATCAAGAATTGGGGAGCTGAGAAAAATGGAAGAGGCTGTACAATTCAATTGCAAAGAACCTATGGAAAGAGTTTAAAAAAAATCAGTAAGTGGATGATTGTTAAACCAAAATGGAATGGTAAAAGAAGTGGTCAAGAGATTGACTCCAAAAGCAAGGAATTCAAAGAAGAAGAGATTGTTTCGGTATCACTTGATTTCAATGGGCATAGACACAGTTTAGTATCCATCTAAATCCGAATTTTGGGTGTTGAAAATCAGTGATGCAGTGCCAAATTAAGTGAAGCAGTTTTGAAGAAGAATTCTTCAATGAAAAGCAAAGATGGCGCACAAGCAAAAGCAAAGTTGTGCCATAGAAAAAAATCAGTAAAGCTTTGGACTTGCAGTTGTACCTTGCATTGAAAATCAGTAAACTTTGTATCAAGATTGAACTCCAGCTGTACCTTGCATTTAGCTACTCTGAAGACTGACTAAATCTGAAACATGGCAGCAGAATCTGTGCCAAAATCAGAAAAATCTGAGACTATTGCAGAAATTTGTGCCAAACATCAGAGGAAGGAAGAAAATATGTGCATTGCTGAGGCTGGAATCCAATTTACTGATCTGGAATGGAATGGAATTGCAGCAGAAACAATGGAATTGAAGCAGAAAAGAAACAAAACAGAAAAAAATTCAGTGAAGCTGGAATCAGAAAACAGCTTGGGATCAAAACAGAAAAATGCAGTTAAGTTGATGCTAACTGCTGCAAAAAGTCAGAGAATTGCAAGGTCTACAAGTAATGCCGTGGAGCTATCCAAATAAACAAGACCTAGCTGCCAACACAAACCGGAATCAGCAGAAAAAAATGAAACAGAAAAAAAAAGAAAGAAGAAGCAAATGGCACAAAAATTGAAATTTTGGCTCCATGAGATAAGTGAATGTTTTTCTCATCCGGATTTAAGCCTTGCTCCAATACATTCTGACCTTGCTAGAGGGTAAAAGAAGAGAAAAAAAATCAGAAAAGAGAAGAAAGAAACAAAGTTGGCACGCAAGGTGGAAGTTGGCACATTGAGATCAATAGGTTTTTCTTCATCCAAATCAAAGGAATTATTCAAGTTTGACTTCGCCACACTTTTTGATTTCACTAGAGGACTGATAAGAGGAGCAAAGAGCATCAAAAATATCCTTGAGCATTCAAGTCCCCCACTTTATCAAATTTTCTATTTTCTTGGCTTTTACTCCACTCCTTACCATTTTCTATGTTTTCATTTGTTTTTGTAGATATTGATCATAATCATGAATAATGGTGGAGATTAGATAACAAGCAAGCCTATGGTAGTGCAAGAAGCATATGTGTTTGAGTGAGCTCCACTTCCATCATCAACTTAGAACTTAAGAAGAGAGCCACCCAAAATTTTCCTTGAATGGCTAGTGATTTAAATTCATCTCAATGACTCATGATGGATGAAAAGGCTAAGTTGTTGATTTAAGGACGAGATACTAATCCATAGAGCTTAGATTTATGAGAATTGACAACCTTAGGTAATTTCTTTTCATTTGTTTCTAATTATGCTTAAGAAACTCTAGGGGATACATACTTAGTGGTTTCGCGAGACGCTCAAGCTTAAGTGTGGGGGAGTTGATAAGTACCATTTTATTGATATTTTAGATGTCAAAATCCATGTTTGACCCATATTTTTCTTGCTTAATTGTGAAATTACCCTAGGTTTTAGAACTTACCTTTATTTTGGACTTAATTGCAAATTTACACATATTTGGATTATTTGGCCACTAAATTTTTGATATATTTTTGTAGGCATGAAAGGATCCTGGACCTAGGGCATACTGGGTCAAACTTGAGTCGGAAGAGGACCCAGATCGAGTTATCAAGTTTTGGATTAATCTGGACCGTCCGATTCAAAAGCGGCTAGATCTGAGCCATCCGGGACCATCTGAAGCAATCCGAGCTAGGGTTAGGGTTGATCAAGCACTCTGATCATGATCTGAAGGTTTCATCCCAATCAGAGCTCATTCAACCGTTGGATCAAGCTCGGAGGGCTCTAGATCGTCCATTCAAAGATTGGGTTGATCTGGACCATCCGTTGCAAATTTGGACGATCTGAGCTACCACGAGGCAGATCCTGACCCCTAATCAACATCCTCAAAGTTTGGCTCAGATCAGAGCAAGATCAGCTGTTGGATTTCCTCAAATCAATCTGGGCCGTTCATTTATAATTACTTAAGGAAATTTTCCCTGCAGCTCAGCTCCGTCGCGTCTTCGCCGCAACAGTAGTCTTCTTCGTTTTCTTCATTTTTGCTTCAATTTTTCTCCAATTCGAGGCGCGACCACCTCAATCTCGACCTTGGATCATCATCTGGATCATTGGAGATAGCTTCGGTGGAGAATCCAGCTCAAGTTTCATCCGGACAGAGTTTGTTTGAGGGTTTCGGCAGCTCTGTGATCCGATCACTTGGATCTCATCCACAAGCCATTTCCGATCATCTGAGCTGCTTGTAGGGGTTCTCAGGTGAGCTCAGATGATCCTCGAATCATCATCGCAATCCGTCTAATTGAGATCGAAGGGATTCAGATTGGTTTTCCCCAGCTGATGTAGTTTGAGCAGAGTTCATCAATCTAAGCTGCTTTCCACTGATTTGCTGAGCTTAGGGGTTCGAGGCCAGCCCTTGCTGACGAACAAGGAGATTTTGAGCTCGGGAAGGGTTGAGGAGTAGTTTAGCTAGTTAATTTTCATTGTGTTTAGCTGTAGTTTTAATTTCTGCACGAACTCTGTTTTTGAATTTCTGTATCAGCACTTAGATTTCGATTCTTAATTGTTTCTGCTTAATTAGGTTTATATATTTCAAGTCAAGTAGTTTAGGAAGTTTGTCTAGTGGATAATTGAGTTTAATTTCAATTATTTTCAGCTTAAATCCTTGCGTATCAGCTGTAGTTTGCGTATCAGCCCTGTTTTTCCATTTTCAGCTTAGTTTTTGAATTTTTGTAGCTTCTTTCGAATTCAGTTGTGTTTAGTTTATTCCCTGCAATTGAAGACAACCTTTAGTGTGTTAATTCATTAGATTCGAGTTTGTTTCTCATTCAGCTTCATTTCTGAATTTTTAGCCCTGTTACAGCTTGCGTATCAACTTTTCAATTTCTGCAGCTTTAGTTTCCAATTGTGCAAGTAGGTTTATCAGTCCTGAATTTGTTTCAAGTGAGTTCTAGCTTAGTGAATCTTATTCTGAATTTGAATTAGTGCACTCGACTTAAGCCCGCATAGGTTTGTTTCTTTTCAACTGCGAATCTGAATTTCTGTAAGTTATCCATTTCATTTCTGCACATCATGATTGGTTTCGGCAAGTTTGTTTCAATTGAGTTAGTTTTTGCATTTATTGACTGCTAAAGTCTGCACCCGATTTGCCTACTTCACATCCACTTGCTTCACACCAGCTTCTTGCTTGAATTTGCATCAAATTCGTAGCTGCATACCTATCTGCTGTTTCTGAATTTCTGCAATATTCCTGTAGTTTTCTGCAAATTTGTTGTGTCGAGTTCTTCAACGCCTGTTTTGATTAGTCTGTTGGAGTCTGAATGTCTTCCATTATCCCTGCATATCACTGCATTCATAGCTGTGCTTTCTATGCTTAAATCGATTAGTTTCAAGTACAAGTTGGCACAAAAATTTCAGCTTTGGCACAAGTGTTTTCATTTTGCGTGCCAAGCTGATTTGGCACTGTTTTTCACCAGGAGTTCACCTATCTTCTAGTGATGCATGGTGTTTGAAATTAGTTAGGGTTTGCATTCGAATATTTCTGAATTTTGTTTGCATTGGTTGGCTCCCAAAAAGTATAGCTAGTTGAGTTGAATTGTTTGTTTAATTTCTGAATTTCGCATGCTTTTATTTGTGTCAAGCTTGTTTGTTTCCAAAATCTGCCATCACTGTGTTTATTCATTTGCTTAGCATCAAGATTGCATTTAATATCCATTGTGTTCCCTTTTAATTTCGAAATAGTTCCCTTGGTTGAATTGGGTGTCCATTGGTTGAGTTGTTTATTATCATCATTTTGTTTGGATTATTAGCTAAGTCCCTCTATTTTCATTGCATTTCCATTTCTATTCGAAACCAAATCCAATTCACATTCGAAACCCGAAATTCACAAACGACACATAAACACGAGCTCGAATCAAACAAACTCTCAACTAGTCCCGAGGAAAAATACGACCTGTGACCCCTTTACTACGTTTTCATATTTTTATTGCAAAAAGGGTTTCCAGCATTTTATTTATATTTAAATTTGAGACCCACATTCGTGACAGTCTATTTTGGGTCCATCACTGATACCCATCAAAAAATTATACAGTAGCTAGTCTCTCTCCAACAGCACTGTTACCAGTCCACTGCCCCCTGAACCAGTCGACTGGTACCCTAAAAACTCTATTTTCATCATTTCTGACCCAATTTCAGAAATGCACAAAAAATTCTATAAATTTCCAAAAATTCCTAAATTTTGTGGAGAGTTTTGTGGTACCCATATCTACTTGGAAAAAATACATTCAAAGATGTATCTATCACCAATCCCAAGATTGATACAAAATCCAAAACTAGCTAAATGGTTCAATTGAACCTTGACCTAAAGTCCTAGTTTTGATCTCCTCTTGATGTCTCTGCCCATACCAAACCACAATGCATCCTTAGCATTGGTTTATATGACATTTATACATCAAAAATCACCTTTCATGCTATATGACCCCAATGTCATATTTTCATGCATGGAACTTAAACCCAATGTGCCAAACTCCTAGGATTGAGACTCCAAATCCATCTCCATATCCTTTGGCACACTCCATGACCTATCTAGACTTCCGAGAGAAATTCTCCTGAGATCCATAGACCATGAGTCCCAACTTGACTCCTAGAGCTCCCCCTTGAGCTCTTAGCCTTAGCCACCTTCTTAGGTGACTCAAAAATACTAGGCCACACCGGTGTACCTCCGGTGACTCTTGGCCTACAATCTTAACCTTCTTAATCTTGGACCCTTTGTCCTTGGTCAACTTCTTCTTCTTCCCTTTAAATGTCATTCCCTTGCCATTTTTGGACTTCCCCTTGCTATAATTATATTGCACCCTTACATATGACTTCTCCATAGCATTGGAGAACTTAGATCGGTATCCTAGACCCGATCTATCATTGTTGGGTTTTTGACCACCCAACACCGCACCTAAACCCGTAGATCCAATAGTGAATCTATCTAGGGTTTTCTCTAATTTATAAGCTTTACCCTTAAAGCTTGATTTTCCCTTTCTAGGTTCTTAAACCTAGAATCAACATGTCCACCTAGGACATTCCTAGACCTATCCATTCTAGGCATGTATCTCCCCTTCTTGGGATTAATGCCTTGGTCCTTAGGTCTAAAGGTTTTAGGTTTATCATGATGCATTAATTCCCTAGGGTTTTGATATGCAACATTAACCCTATTTTTATCATGATATCTAAAACCAAAACTATGCATTGATAAATAATTTTCATTATTTTTAACATGCATGGATGAGTTTAAATTTGAATTACATTTAAACTTAAAGTTGGAGATTACCTCCCTTACCCTTGTAGCTCCCCCTTGATGTGAGTTTTTTCTTCTTTTCCTTCTTCTCTCATTTTCTCAAATGCTTTAATTTCTTGAATTCTCCTTTCCTTGAGCATTTGGTGTGGTAGTATCCTAGCTCACAACACGTGAAGCACCTTATATGCTTCTTCTCATTCTTTTCCCTACAACACATGTTAGTTTCAAATAAATTGACTTGGGTTTAGGGTTTACCTCTTTTTTCTTACCCAATGGGCACTTATCCTTGTAGTGTCCCTTTTGGTTGCACCCAAAGGAAATTATGTGATCCTTTGACTTTGCTTTGGAAGAGGTGGAGACTTCTACTATTTCTTCCTCACTTGAGGATGTGGACGATTCTACTTTCTCCTCCTCTTCGAATGTTGAACTTGATTCAACCTCCGATTGGTCCTTCTCCTTCTCTTGAACCAATGACCCCTTTTCCTTGGGCTCCTCTTCTCCTTGTCTTTGTGTCAAATTTTCATGCAAAGCTATCACCTTTTTCCATAGCTCATACACATTCTTGTATTCTCCTACATTTGACACAATATATGGAGGTAATAAATTTAATACAATTCTAGTTACCTCCTTATCCGCCTCTGCTTCCTTCGTTTGATCCTTGGTCCAATACCGAGGTCGAAGGCGTTTTCCCTACTTGTCTGTTGGAGCTTCAAATGGAACCTCCAATGTGATCCAATAGTCCCAATCCATTTGGAACCACGTCTCCAACCACCTCCTCCAATAATTGAAGTCATCACGATCATATGGAGGTGGGATCTGAGTATCCCATCCAAGTGGACCTTCCAAATCCATCTTCCTCTAACACCTTTTGCTCTCCCGGCGGTTAGTTCGTAGACGAGCGACCCTGGCTCTGATACCACTTGTTGTGACCTTGTCGTTTAGCTAGAGGGGGGTGAATAGCTACTTTTCGATTTTCTTCCTACACGTGTTAGCAAACACAAGCGGAAAACTCAAACAATAAACTAAAATAATGCTAACACCAAACCTTTACGTGGTTTGGAGATGATACTCCTACTCCACGGCTGTCTGTAAGGTAGACGATCCCGATCCGTCGGTGGATGACTCCCCGGAAGACCTCCGGATAGCTCTTGTCACTCCTTGTGGGTGGAGAAACCTCGCCACAATCCCTTGACAACTTCTGAGCACTTGTAGGCTACTAATAGGCTTTACCCAAGCTTGTTTCGCCAACCCTTTCCCAGCCAAACCGAGCTCTCTTAAATATAGCTCATAGCTGAAAAGAGCCGTTACCAGTCGACTGGTCCACCTAGTATTCAAACGTTACAACCCAACATTCAGATATCAGTCGACTGATCTTTCTGTGCACTTCATCAGTCGACTAATCTAAGAATCAGTCGACTGGTCCACCCCTAAACCTAGGGTTTCCCTTCCGGAGTACAATTCTCTCAGCACTCGAACCCTCACGACTCAGCTGACCCTTCATCCAGCAGCCACGACTTGTTGCCTTCAAGCCTTCTTCGACTTTGGCTTTCGTCCCTTGGATGCATGCAAGCCCATGGCTCGTCTCCCCATGCCATCCTTCGTGTATGCCTCGAAGTGTGCTTCCCTCGGCTCATCGTTCTTGCTTGCAGCAGCCTCGACCTATTGCCTTCAAGCCTTCTTCGACTTCGGCTCTCGTCCCTCGGATGCATGCAAGCCCACGGTTCGTCTCCCCATGACATTCTTCGCGTATGCCTCGAAGTGCACTTCCCTCGGCTCATAGTTCCTACTTTGTCCATGGTCCCTCGGATGCATACAAGCCCACGACCAGTCTCCTTACACCATCCTTCACCGGACCCGAAGCCGTCCAGCTAAGTCCATGTGTATCTTGCAAACCTGCACACTCAAATACACATATCAAACACAAGAGTGAACCTAACTTAAACCCTTTGCCCAAACATCAAAATACATGGTCACTCCAGACCATAGATTGCCCTAACAATATGTGGCCATCAAAGCCTTAATCATCGCAATGGTCTAGATTTGATGGCTGTGGAGACCGTTACAAAGATTATCCAATAACTGACAATTGAGAGGACGTGGAGAAGAACGTGGGCTCGAAGGAACCACGAGCCCATAAAGTGAGTAAACACATAGAGCGCAAGTACCACCTGATACGAGAGATCGTAAAGTGAGGAGAAGTTGCTGTCGCCAAGATTGCATCGGAGGACAACCTGGCAGATCCTTTCACTAAGGCCCTTCCAGCGAGAGCTTTTGATAAGCATTTAGAGGATATAGGAGTCAGATGTATGACATTGTGAGGACAACAGAGCCTTTTAGTATAACTGGGAGATTGTTAGGATGTATACTAAAATCCTTGCTTTTATATTGACATCTTCATTTTTGAAAGAGAATCACAAGATCACTATTTGCATATTTATATTAGTATGTGCATAATGTCTAATACTTTACACTGTAGATAACATGGTGTGTGGTGTCGCACAGAAGATCATGTTATCAATTACTTATAGAGTATAAGTAGAGGCTCACAACCGAAATGGATTTGGACAAACCATCGGGATGATTGTAGTGTAATTTGGTGTTGGTTTATCTTGACCATAGAATTACACTAGTACACTTTGTGTGCATTGAGCAGGACCGACATAGAAGTGATCCAATTTATACCGACTTTATAATTGGATCAGACCTCAGTTTATTATGGAGTATATGCTCTTAATCCCGATATAATAATAGGCACATATACATAATATTTATTTTTTTGATTTACCAATAGGCGAGATTTATTCTGTTAAATTGATAGGCCCGGTATATTATGAAATAATATTATTTACATGGCGTGTCGTTGATTATAGATGGAAACCGTGTCCTGGTGAGTTGGGTTGATGATGCCCCCTTGATGAGCTCATCAGGTTCATCATGTTAAATCCTGCAGGTGGACTTGGTCCAACATGATAATAAGGATGAGTGATACTAATCAAGGAATTAGATGTTGATTAATTAAAATTGTCAGTAATTTAAATTAATCAATGGACATTGTTATCTTAAACACGATACTTGTACTCATAATAGGTGGAGCCCATATTTAAATATGGGGGTTGGTGATGTAGTTCAATGAAGAGCCTTTAGTGGAATAAATCTTCATTATGATAGATGTGTATACTAAAAGATTTGCTCTTTTATATATAAGATCATCTTTATTTTGAAAAGAGAATCACAACAACTCTAGGTGCTTGTTTATATTAGTACATGCATAAAAGTCCTTTACTTCGCATTGTAGATAACATGGTGTATGGTGTTACACGGAATATCATGTTATCAGCCCCTTGCTTAGTATAAGTAGAGGCTCACAGCCGAGATGGAATTGGACAAACCATCGGGATGGTTGTAGTGTAATTAGGTGTGGTCGATCTTGACCATAGAATTACACTAGTGTGCTTCGAGTACATTGAGCAGGACCAAAACTAGAGGTTATCCAATTTGTACTGGCTTGATAATTGGATAGGACCTCAGATTTTATTATGGAGTACGATCCCTAAACCCCGATATAATAACGGGCACATATTATTAGTTATTATTTCTTTGATTTACCAATGGGCGAGATCTATTTTGTTAGATCAATAGACCCGGTAAGTTGGGAGATAATATTAATTATATGGCGTGCCATTGATTATTGACGAAATTCGTGTCCTAGTGAGTCGGGATGATGATACCCCCTTGATGAGCTCAAAAGGTTCATCATGTTAAACCCTACAGGTGGATTTGATCCAACATGATGATAAGGTTGAGTGGTACTAATCAAGGATCCAGAAATAATTAATTTAATCTGTCAGTAAATTAAATTAATTGACGGACATTCTATATCTTAAGCATGGAGGGATGGATGACTCATAATATGTGGAGCCCATATGAAAATATGGGGGTTGGTGAGGAAGTTCAATTAAGATCCTTTAGTGGAATGGATCTTAATTAATGGATTGAGTTTAGATCCATTAGCGGGCCAAGATCCAACTCCGCCTCTTGGTCCCTACCTTAGCCCTATAAATACCCCATGGGATCATAAAACCAATGCTTAATCCAAGTGTTAACATCCAAGGCCTCTCTCCTCTCTTCTCTCTCTCCTCTCCTCCCTTAGGGTTGTGGCCGGCGCACAAGAGAAGGAGATTTCTCCTTCTCTTGTCTCTCTTCCCCCTTCATCATCTCTCGGCTGGGGCTGGCATAGATAAGGGAGAGTCCTTCTCTTCCTTTTGCAGTGCTCGGCAGCGAGTGGAAGGTGGCCGACGGCCAGTGGGAGGTGGCGCAAGGAGGCCTTGTGGCGGCGCCGCAAGCATAGGGAAGAAGGAGGTCTCAGCCAGCATTGGGTGAGAATGGAAGCATCTCCTTCCTTTCTTCTTCTTCTTCACTGCCTCTCGAGGACTGTTGTTTGCCGTAGGAGCTTTGGTGGTTGGTTTTGGCCGGCGGCGAAGGGAAGAGGGAGCAAAAGCTTGCAGCGGGTAAACCCTAGGAGTTAGGGTTTCTTGCTTGGGCTTAGGCTAGAAGAAGAGCTTGATTGGATTGTCTTGGTGATCTCGGTTCCTGGTAGCTCGTCGCCCACACGATGTCCGGGAAAGGGAGGGACATAAGGTAGAAGGTCGCGAGGTAAAGGGAAGGTATAAATCTCTCCCTAAGCTCCTTATGTTATTTTGTGCCATGTTAATTAGTCTCGTCATTTCATGTGTGTTATTTAATTATTATGATTGTGAATCATGGTGAATAATTAATTAACTGGACCTCGACCATAAACACAAGAATCGGCGATCCACTCGTCGTCTCTTCCGCGATCGTTTGGTTAGAAGAATTACAAGCACGATCTTTGTGATTGGCCAAGTTGTAATTCGTACCGAACGATATGATGATGAGATGGTCGTTGGGAGACGGGTCTCCATTCGGATTAAATTTTTTAATCAGTAGACATGGAGAGGTCTCTCAAGGACGACCAAGTATTTGCTTAGGGAACCCGCCAAGCCATACCCAACACATTAATGGATCGGGCATTGGTCCATTAGTGGCTAAGACCCAACTCCTCCTCATGGTCCCTATTGTAGCCCTATAAATACCCCATGGTGTCATGAAACCAAGGCATCCAATTCTACATCCAACCCAAGGCTTTTTTCTTTTCTCCCTCTCCTTCTCTCTCCTAGGGTAGCCGGTGGCGTGGAAGAAGAGACCTCCCTCTTTTCTTTTTTCTCATCTCTTCTCTTGCTTGTGGGTGTAAGGAAGAAGAGAATTCTTTCTCTTCTCTTGGCCGGTGTGATCTTGAGAAGGAAAGGAGAAGCCGGTGGCAAGGAGGGGAAGAGGGTGCTTGGGGCATCGGCGGGAGAGAGGAAGGTGGTGGCCGATTAGGGTTTTGTGAAGAAGAAGATTGTTTTCTTCTTCTTCATCTTCCTTTGCTTTCTCCTCTATGATATCTTGTGGCTGGCACACCTTGGTGGCTTGGAGTGGCCGGCGGTGCAAGGTGGGAGAGGAATTGGTGGCCGGCGGCAACCCTTGGAGCTAGGGTTTGTTTGGCGCGTGGAAGAAGGAAGAAGAAGGGATTGATTGGAAGGCCTTGGTGACTTCGGTTCTTGGTAGATCGTCGCCCAAATGACGTCCAAGAGGAGAGGGTCATACAATAGTAGATCGCGAGGTAAAAGGAAAGGTATAACCATCTCTTTGGCTCCTTATTTTCTATCATTTCATGTGGTTTGATTAATTATCTTTGTTGTTAATTATTTGATAATTAATTGTGATAATTAATCATATTGGACCTCGATGATAAACACAAAAATCGGTGATCCGCTCGTCGTCTTTTTCGCGACTAATTGGTTAGGCGAGTTACAAGGCTTGAACATCAAATTTGGTCAAGTTGTAACTCGAATCAATTGGTATGATGACGAGACGATCGTTTGGGAGATAGGTCTCCATACGGATTAAAAATTTTAATCCGTGGACATGGAGAGGTTTCCCATGAACGACCGGTATTCACTTAGGAAACCCGCAATCCCATCATATGCTTCATAGGGGATTCTGAGAGCACCTGGCTTAACTTGTGCAGATGTGGCTTCGCGCCCCTCTGGGCGGTGAACCTCCTCCCTCTCCGATTTCTCCTCCAGGCTGCGACTTCTTTTCCCTTCCTTGCTCATGGGTTCTAACAAGAGGAGGAGGAAAGATGGAGGGGGAAGAGCAGTTTAGCCTTCCACCTTTATAGTAATAGCCGACCTCGCGCGTTTAATGAGGGTACGACATGGGGGCAATAATGGACGCCAATTCTGAAGCGTCACCTCTTTTTGTCGTCCTCGATTGGCAGGTCTTTGCGGTGCCTCAGAATTCGTGAACCTGTATGGATCAATTCAAGGGGCCGCCTTGGGCCCGGAGATGAATGTTTGGATTTCGTGGACTCACCAAACACTCAATAGAGAAAGGAAGCCAATACGGGTCCCACAGAGGAATCACTTCGGGCTAGGCAATCGAACTTTTGGGGCTACCTTGGGAAGACCCACACCTGGGGTCGAACCTGTTAGGATGTATACTAAAAGCCTAGTTTTTTTATGAACATTTATTTTGGAATAAGAATCATATGGTCATTGTTTGCATTTTATATTTGATATATATGCTATTGTCCTTTACTTTACATTGTAGATAACATGGTGTGTGGTGCCACACAGAAGATCATGTTATTAGTCCTTGTGAAGTATAAGTAGTGGCTCACAACCGAGATGAATTTGGACAAACCATTGGATGGTTGTAGTATAATTTGGTATTAGTCTATCTTAACTATAAAATTACACTAGTACATTTTGTGTGTATTGAGCAGGATCGATTAGAGATGATTCAATTTAACTGACTATATAATCGAATCAGACCTCAGATATTATGATGTACATGCTCTTAATCCCGATATAATAATGGACATATGTACTTAATATCTATTTCTTTAATTTACCAATGGGCGAGATTTATTTGTTAAATCAATAGACCTGGTAAATTGGAAAATAATATTATTTACATGGTGTGGCGTTGATTATAGAAGGAAACCGTGTCCTAATGCATTAGGATGATGATGTCCCATTGAGGAGCTTATAAAGTTCATCATGTAAATCCTGCAGGTGGACTTGGTTCGACATGATGATAAGGTTGAATGGTACTACTTATGGAGTTAGATATTAATTAATTAAATTATCAGTAATTTAATTAATTAATGGATATGCGAGATCTTAAACCCGGGGAGATTATGTACACATAATATGGTGGAGCCCATATTTAATTATGGGGTTGGTGCGGTAGTTTAGTGATAACCCATTAGTGGAGCGGGTTATCATTAATGGGTCGGGTTTAGGATCCATTAGGAGACCAAAACCAACTCCTCCTTATGGTCCCTATTGTAGCCTATATATACCTCATAAGTCATGAGACCAAGGCCATCACAATTAACCCTAAAACCTCTCTATTCTCTCTCCTCTCTCTCTCTCTCCTAGGGTTGGGCAGCGCCGGCGACAAGGAAGAAGAGGCTCATGGTTAGGGTTTGGGGAAGGAGATAACTCCTTCTTCTTCTCTTCATCCTCTTCTTCTCTTCTTCCCTAAGGCGGTGCCAACAAGGAGGAGAGGAGGCGGCAGCCGACGGTGCATCACTTTGTGAAGCTTTCAGCCGGTGCAAGGAAGAGGGAGGAGAAGAAGGTTCGACACTGGTTGGAAGGATAAGAGTGGCTATGTTTGGAGGAGGAGGAAGAGAGTTCATCTCTTCTTCTCTTCTTTATCTTCTCTCCCTCTTTGGCCGGCGACAACAAGTGGAGGAGAAGCTTTGGGCGGTGGTGCAAGGTGAAGGAAGGAGAATCACTTTTCTTCTTTGTGGTCGACGCAAGCAAGAGGAAGAAAGAGTTTCTTGGTGGCTTCGTTTCTTGGAAGACCGTCGCCTACACGACGTCCAAGAATAGCATAGGAATACAGTAGAAGACCAAGAGGTAAAACAAGAGGTATAAATCTTGTTATCTTGTTCTATTTTATTGCTTTTCTTATTTTATCATGGACGCCGAAATCAAACACAAAAACCGACGATCCATATTTCGTCATCTCTTCCGCGGTATTCGATAAAGGAGTTAGATTGCTTGAACAACAAGTTTGTTCAAGCAATTACTCAATCGAATAGTACGATGATAAAAACGGTCACTTGGGAAGTTTCTTTCCATCCGGATTTTGTTTTAATTAATAAAATTTTAATCCGGGGACATGGAGAGGAATCCCGATGCAACCGAAATCCAACAATTGGTATCAGAGCCAATGGTTTCCAGTTTGTGTGTTTTGGATTCGGTTACTTTCATGCATGTCATATATAATATGCCAGATAATAGTAGGATGTGCGATAGACTAACTTTTTGGTTGCAGGCATAAGATCTAACTATTATAGCTATGTGATTTATGTGATTGTGTGTGTGATTGTATGTATTTATTTGAATTCTCGGGGTTGATGAGGCTTTAGTATTTAATTGTGTAATTAAATACAGCAAGTGTCAGCCGATTATTTTAATTTATTTTGATTTAGATTTCATGTACACCCCTTTGTGGAATACGGAAAGGAGGGAACCTCCGGCCCTAGCACGAGGAAAAGATCTTCGCCTAGGGAAAGACTAGTGGGCTAGTAGGCGGAGGTTGGTAGAGATAGTGGACACTGAGCAGCCAGAGCCGCTGATGAAGTACTGCGAATTCCATAGCACTCCACCGAGGAGTGACATGCCCTGAAAAGAAAATTGAATGAGGATGCATACCTTAAATCTTGGAGGAAGTGGAAGAAGACGGGGTATCGACGGAGGTCCCCCCAGCGAAGCTTGTCTCCCCGGCAACAACAATCGGTAGAGAACGAGTCCCGACGTTGGCCTTGATCGCGGTTATGAGGGAGAAGTCGGGAGGCTGCACCCCGCAGGTCTCCCTCATTGGAAAGGGATCCCAAGAAGGGCAAGACCCCTAAACGTGGCCCTCCTTCCGGACACGTGAGAGTGATCTCTGGAGGTCCTACCAGAGGGGACTCCAACCGTGCAAGGAAGGCCCATACTCGGCGATTGGAGAACTACGCCATCGGGACGAGTAGTAGTTAAATTCGCGACCCCATAATCTCCTTCAACCCAGAGGACCTGGAGGACACAGAAGCCCCTCACGAGGATGCCCTGGTAATTCTTGCATATATCGCAAATTATGAGGTCAAGCGCATCTTCGTGAATACAGGTAGTTCCGTGAACATCCTGTACAAGGTTGCTCTGGATTAGATGCAGATTGACGAAGATGAATTGCTCCTGGTTTCGACCCTGCTCTTCGGCTTCATCGGATACCGAGTACAGCCGATAGGGCAAATTACCCTATCGCTGTCGTTGGGCAGTGACACTCTAGAGAGGACCAGGAGGACCCCCTTCCTGGTCGTGGATGCTCCCTCATCTTACAATGCCATCCTGGGACGCCCGACACTTAGTATATTCCAGGCGGTGGTCTCGGTCTATCACTAGAAGATCAAATTTTCGGTAGGTAATTAAGTGGTTGAAATCAAGGGAGATCAGTTGGTGTCTCGACGATGCTATAGCGGGGAAGTCAAATCGGAGTCCCGCAAGAACCCGAAGTCCTACGAAGCCCTGCAAATTGATCTCGCCGACTCACGAGAGGATGAAGGACCTAAAGAAGAACGGAGGGAGGTCGGGAGTGAGGAGGTCCAGATTCAACCTCAACAGAGGGGGGAGTTACGAGGATCGCCACCGACCTTGAACCAGAGCTGAGAAGCTGTCTTATAGACTGTCTGCAAAGCCATCGAGACGTCTTCGCTTGGGCCGCCGAAGAAATTAAAGGGGTCCCCCCGACTCTAGCCATGCATCACCTGCATGTCAGCCTTGGAGCTCAGCCGGTGAAGTAGAGGCGAAGGCACTTTGCACCAGAACAGGACAAGGCTATCAGGGATGAAGTCAACAAGCTGTTAAGGGTCGGGCACATAAGAGAGGTTCAATTCTCGACCTGGCTAGCTAATGTAGTCCTTGTCCCTAAGCCAGGGGGTAAATGGCGGGTCTGTATTGATTTTCGTGATTTGAATAAAGCCTGCCCCAAGGATTACTACCCCTTGCCTCGAATAGATCGGTTGGTAGACTCTACGGCCGGTTGTGATTTCATTTCGATGTTGGATGCTTATCAAGGCTACCATCAGGTTTCTCTCGCTCCCAAAGACCAGGAGAAAGTCAGCTTTGTGACAGCCGATAGCACGTATTGCTATAATGTTATGCCTTTCGAATTGCGCAATGCTGGGGCAACTTATCAACGGATGATGGACAAGGTCTTCAGGCATCAGATCGGGAGAAACATTAAAGTGTACGTGGACGATATCCTGGTCAAGACCGACCAGGGAAAGGACATGATAGCTGACTTAGAAGAGACGTTCGCCACCCTGAGGTCCAATAAGCTGAAGTTGAACCCTGCCAAGTGCTTGTTCGGGGTGAAGAGCAACCGTTTCTTAGGATACATGGTGATAGAGAGGGGGATTGAGGCTAATTCAGAAAAAGTAAAGACTATTCTGGATATGCCATCCCCTCACAACTTCAAGGAAGTGCAACGGCTAAATGGTAGAATCACGGCTTTATCCAGGTTCATCTCCAAGTCTACAGATAGGACCCTACCATTTTTCAAGATTCTGAGAAAAGCAACCAAGTTCGACTGGGATGACCAGTGTGAGATGGCGTTGTTGACCTGAAGGCCTATCTCGCCGAGCTCCCCATCCTCTACAAACCAGTAGAGGGGGAGACCTTATTTGTCTACCTATCTGCGACAGAACAAGCGATAAGCTCAGTACTAGTCCGAGAAGGAGGCATGGTTCAATATCCCTTATACTTCTTCGACATCTCCTGAAGGATGCCGAGACACAATACACTACGATGGAGAAGCAAGTCTATGCTCTGGTCTTAATGGCTCGGAGGTTAAGACCATACTTCTTAGCACATCCTATCGTGGTACTCACCAACAACCCGCTTGCACGGGTCCTCACTAATCCCGAAGCTTCAGGTCGGCTGATCAAATGGACGACAGAGTTAAGCGAGTATGGTATTGAGTACCAGCCTCGTACCGCTATCAAGGCACAAGCTCTCTCAGACTTTATGTCCCAGAGCCCGAGGCCGAAGGAGTTTGGAAGGTCTATGTAGACGGGTCTTCCAACAGCCGGTACAGTGGAGTCGGGGTGTTAATAGTCTCCCCTTGGGGGGACACTTTACATTTATCGATCTGGCTTCACATCAAAGCCACCAATAATAAAGCTGAATACGAGGCGATCCTAGCGGGCCTACAAGCGACCAAGCATATGAGGGCTACTCGGGTCATGGTGCACTTGGACTCCCAGCTCGTGGCACAGCAAATAAAGAGCGACTTCGAAGTCAGGTATGAGCGCTTGCAGAAGTATGTAGCCCTCTATGAGCAGCTGAAAGCCTCCTTTATGGAGGTTATCTTGCAGAAGATCTCTAGGGAAGACAATGTCAAGTCCGACGAACCTAGTACCACGGAGGAGACGGTAGCACAGATTGGAGAGGAGGCGGAAGGCGACACCGTAGCCGATTGGAGAGATCCATATATGAAGTTTCTACATAGGGGAACACACCAAGCATGGACCAAAGAAGCCGATTATTCCACCGCCGGGCTGCCAAATTCATACTGGTCGGAGATCAACTATACAGGACGACCATTGCTCGACCACTCCTCAAATGTGTCAGACCAGAAGAAGCCAACTACGTGATGCGGGAAGTACATGAAGGCATCTGCGGGAGCCACATTGGGGGAAGATCTCTGTCTAGGATGATTATTCTAGCAGGGTACTTTTGACTCACTCTCCAAGCCGACACTCTCAAGTTCGTGGCCGGATGTGAAGCCTTCTTGAGACATCATCATGTGACTCATCGACCGACCGAGCCCTTGTGAGTCTCTACGGTGTCCTGCCCATTCGATCGGTGGGGAATGGATATCGTAAACCCCTTTCCAATCGGGCCACAGCAGAAGAAGTTCCTCCTAGTCCTCGTGGACTATTTTTCCAAATGGGTGGAGGCTGAGCCTCTGGCACACATCACGGAGGCTACGGTGATGAAGATCCTATGGAGGGTTATCGTCTGCAGATACGACATCCCCCACAAGCTGGTGTCGGACAATGGAAGGCA
This sequence comes from Boesenbergia rotunda, assembly GCA_024364735.1. NCBI lineage: Eukaryota > Viridiplantae > Streptophyta > Magnoliopsida > Zingiberales > Zingiberaceae > Boesenbergia > Boesenbergia rotunda. The sequence continues at coordinate 38,156 of JAGFNQ010008051.1, forward strand.
GTTTACTGAGCGCAAGCTCAAAGAATGGTGTGAGGTGGTTAGGCATTCGCCAAGCCTTCACATCAGTGGCGTACCCCGCAGGGCAATGGACAAGCTGAGGTCGTTAACCATGAAATCATCAGGGGACTGATAATTTCCATTTTGATAATCAATTTAGGCTCTCAAATCCATGTTTTGATCCCTTTGTGTATGCTTAATCTTGCATTTACACTAGGTTCCATGAGTTATTTCTATTTTAGCTTTTGATGCAAATCTTTTTATATTTGAGATATTTTAGCATTAAAATTTGAATCTAATTTTGTAGGCTTCGAACGATCACGGACCTAGATCAGATTGGATCGAATTTGAGTTCAGACTTGGCTTTAATCAAGAGGATCAAGCGATGGAGAAATATGGGTCGTCCAATCAAGACATGGGGAGATTTGAGCCATCTTTCATCTTCTGATCAATCCAAGCTCAAGGTAGAGTTAATCAAGACCATAGATCAAGATATGAAGTTTGGTCCAAATCAGAAGTCATCTAGCCGTTGGATCAAGCTTGAGAGGAGTCTAAGCCATCCATTCAAAAGGAAGGGCAATCCAAGCCATCCATTGCAGATCTGATCGATCCAAGCTATGGAGAAGAAGATCTTGACCATTGATGGAGATCTGGAAAGCTTGGTTTCAATCCGAGATGATCTGACCGTTGGATGAAGCGAGGATGATCATAACCGTTCAATTTTAATTGGAATTAGTTAAATCAGAAAACTTGTCATCAGCTTGGGGGGTCGCGAATTCTTCCCTGTTCTTGGGTTTTCTCTATTTTTCTTCTTCGATTCTTGCGGCCACATCAGATCCAAGCTCATTTTCAAGATTTCAAATCATAGAGTTCGATTTCCCTTGTAGTTTGCTAATCGAATTCGTCTCTGGAAAGCTCAGGTGAGGGTTTCGCTCAGAGCTAAGCTTCTGCTGATCAATTCCTTTTTGATTGCTGTCTTCATCGATCGGAGCTGTCGGAGCATTCGGAGGGGTTCTTCAGAGGCTTCTGAGGGTTTCTGAGCCAAATCGCCATCCAGCTAATCAAGAAGGATGAGATCATGGAAGTTTTCAGATACGTGATCGGTTTCTTGATCGGTCACGAACACTACTGATCGGTCTCCAATCCGAACAGAAGGAGTCCTGATCGTTTGGCTTGACCGATCAGGAAGATGTAGGATCGGTGCCGTCGATAGAGGGGGGGGGTGAATATCGACCGTAAAAATCTCTCGCGGAAACTTCGTAGAAAGCTTGGATCGTTCTAGACTTAGAACGTTAGTAGCACAGCGGAAAACTAAATACAGAAAAATAAAAGCAAGATAGACACGCGGGGATTTATTTACTTGGTTCCCGACCCCCCAGGGTTAGTACGTCCAAGGCCTATGTACTCGGCGTGAGTCCACTATTGGACTCCTTTTCAGAATTTTTGGAGGCGGAGAAAACCCGTCTTACAGTTGATAGTTACAAGCAATAATATCGAAAATTAAGTACGGAATTAAATAACAGCAAACCGAACAAAACAAAGTCTGAAGCTCGGCCGATCTGGAACTCCGAAGTGCCGCGCACTTCCTCCTGGAGCCTCCTGGTTGTAGAGCCTCGTCTTTAGCGCGTTGTCGTCGGTCAAAATGATCAGAATATCACTTGGCAGTTGTGTTTGAAGCAGAGGGGTCGAAGCCCCTTATATAGTGCTCCTGGGGGCACCCTGGACGTCGGGGGCGCCCCTATAAACTCGGTCAAACCATGTCCCCGCGCCGACCTCGCCGCGCCTGATAAAACTTCTGACCAGGGCGCCTGGGGCCTCCTGGGCGCCTGAGTGAAGGCTTATCCTGTGTTTCAACCTCGAAACAGCAAAACAACTTTCAACTTGGGCGCCCCCAACATGCCGGGCGCCCTGCTTGAAGCCTATTCTGCTTACCACACGAACCTGCCATTTTTCTATTTGGCTTGGGCACCCACATCATGCTGGGCGCCTAGAATCATGCCTTTCAAATCAACACTGGGTTTTAGGCTTTGCTCTGGGCGCCCCCATCAGTGGGGGCGCCTGGGTTGGTTGCTTTCCAACCTTCCGCCTGCTTTGTCTCCAGTTCTTGATACCTGCAAGATACACAAACACAAAGCACATATACATACAATATTAGTCTTAAGGACTTGGTTCGGACTTCGAATTTTCATGAAACCCTAGGTTGAATCGACGCAAGTTCCCACCCCCGAGAATGCGCCTTTCACCTACTCCTTTCAGGAGACGCCACCTAGTCCTTTGGGTGGACTTTTGCTTAGCCTCCGATACTCCCGGACCTCGAGATGTCCGAACCCCGACCCATCACTACTTCTGTCCTTAGTCATCGCTCAGCTAAGTTGCTCAATCTCTCGGACCAAGACATCGTGCCTAAACCCTAAGTCCAGGACTTTGGCGCCCAACCCTCGGTCAGGTCTTCGTACCCAATTCCCCGAACCAGGACTTCGGTGCCCAACCCTCGGCCAGGTCTTCTTGCCCAATCCTCGACCAAGACTTAGTGCCCACCTTTCGAGCAAGTCTTCGGTGCCTAACCCTTTGCTAGGACTTATTGTCCAATCCTCGATCAGGACTTAGTGCCCACCTTCCGAGCAGGTCTTAATGCCCAGCTCCACTCACCAGGTCTTAGTGCCTAGTTAACTAGGACTTTTCTTCCACTTAGGTTACTCCTCCTTTGCTCCCCTTTGTCTGTTCAATGTATCACTGACTTAAGTGTATTGTCAAACATTAAAACACTTAGAGGAGAACATCATTGATGCAACTTGCACCAATAATCTCCCCTTTTTGATGTTTGACAATATCTCTATCCTTGGGATCAAAATAAAAAATGATCTAAGTTTTGAAAATCCATTTTTGATCCTCTAGGAAAAATAGAAGAAATTCTAACTTTCACTCTCCCCTTTTTGAAACCATTTTGATTAATTGATCCTTTGGTAAGAGAGAGAAATTTTTTTAAAAATTTTTCTAACTTAAGGCGCATCGCTCTCCCTTTGTCACACATCAAAAAGAAACCAAAAATTACTTGAACCAACAATAAACACATTTTGTTCTTTTGAAAATACTTAGTATAGAATTTTTGAAGGCATAGTAGTACTAAGTACTTAAGTATTTTGAAAACTTTTCATTTAAACACTATTGCTTTAGAAGAATTTTAAAAAAATATTGTACTTATAGAAAAAATTTTAACTAGTGCATTTTTTTTTGAAAATACAGTAATTTTGCATAACTTTTGAAAGAAGATTAACTGCTTTGAAAAGTACAAGACTTTGAAAATTGTTATGAGCTTTTGAAAAATGCAAGTTTTTTTGAAAAATGTACATTTTTGAAAACCATAAGTAACTTTGAAAGATATTATGCAATATTTGAAAAAAATTTGCAATTTTGGAAAATATAAGTACTGTTTGAAAAGTCTTGGTCTACCTTCCAGTCTGACACAATCCTAGGAAACCTTGTTGACTACAAGGACATTTTCCTAAGTGTCCTGGAAAATTTTCCAAACTCAAGAAAATACTCTTTCTGAACAGAATTTTTAAAAAATAATGATAGTACTTTGAAAATATATGTAAGTATATTTTGAAAGACTGACTATTTATGTTTTCAACAAGATTTTGAAAATGTAGTGTACGAAAACATATTCTTTAAAATGTTTAATAATTCTTTTAGTTTAACCTCCCCCTAAACTTGACCCAGTCCTAGGAAGATTGTTGACCACAAGTACTCTTCCTCTGAGTCTTTAGGGTTTGGTTTAGACCAAATGAATTATTTCATAATTAAAAAAATTGAAAAATACTTGTTAGAGAATTTTCTTTTGATTTAGACTCCCCCTAAATTCGACACATCCTTAGAGCTCCTGTAGATCATTAAGTGGACCTTCCTCTGTGTCTTTAGGGTTTATCAAAATCAAATGAATGATAATTTTCAGGTAGATAAATTTTGAAACCACAATTTGGAAAGATGATAATTTTTAAAGTATAAGCCTTTTTGAAAACATTTGTGATAGAAATTGAGGCGCAGTTTTCGAAAAGTCTTTTCAAATAATAGAATTTTTTTTAAAAGAGTGAAAACACTCCCCTTGTACCCGACATCGTTTGACTCTATTTAAGTGCCTTAAGGAACTTTAGTGTTGTCCTAAGAGGCTTGTGTCTAATTGCGTGAGTCAAACAATTTTTGAAAACATATCATATATATTCAATCAGACACGCATGAATTCCATACAAACATTATTATGTTGAAGCTCTATTTTGAAAATATATTTTTAGAAAAATATTCTAATAATTTTGAAAATAGTTTTGAAACATGCTCATCAATTTCTTAGTCATTAACATCTCACCCATTCTAGGTGTCTCAATACAGCAAGCATGGTTGCCTTATGGGTGTATTGTGAGATGCTTGAATCATTTTCTTTAATTTATTATTAAATCTAAGATTTGATTGAAACTTGTGTTAAATTCAAATCTAGCAATAGTAAAGTGAATTTGATTTTCAGTAATTGGCTTCCAGGTCTTGGCGAGGCACTAGGCCTTCTTTGGCCGTAGCCTTATTGGATCATCAACCCTTTCCTTGATAAAGCATTTTATAGAAAATTCATCTTTAAGTTACTTCTTGAAAGATTTTGGTTTAACTAGTTTGGGTCTTGGATCGGTAGCTTCGGCTAGTTCCGCCAAGATGGCTTCCCTAACGTACTATCATCTCACCTCCACCCAATACTAGGTTGTTCAAGTTTCAAGTAATCTTTTTCCTATAACCGTTCTAATTTATGCACAAAATTAAATATGAATGACATGTCATATATTTAAAAGAAAATAACAGATGCATGTCCATGGCATTAATGCATGATTCAAGCAAGTCCAAAGCATTTTAGTTACGTTTCTAAAGATGTATCAAATTCCGGATTTGATACATGTTGTGTGAACCCGCGAATATGTTAACCCACTTTGACATATTTAGTTTTATTAAATTTATTGTTGCACTTTGGGTAGGATTTTATTTAATTTGAGTTTAAGTTTGAATTAATTGATATTGAATTAATTTTAATCAATTTAAGTTTGAATTAATTAAGATTTAATTGAATTAATTTAAGTTTTAATTAAGATTGAATTAAATTAATTTAAGTTCGAATTTAATTTAATTTGAATTTAATTTAATTAGGATTTAATTTGAATTAATTTGAATTTAATTTAATTAGGAATTAATTTGAATTAATTTGAATTTAATTTAATTAGGATTTAATTTGAATTTAATTAGGATTTAATTTGTATTAATTTGAATTTAATTTAATTAGATTTAATTTGAATATAATTAGGATTTAATTTGTATTTAATTAGGATTTAATTTGTATTTAATTAGGATTTAAATAATTAAGGTTGAAATGATTGATTAATAGTTGTGTGTTTAAGTTCAGAATTTTCATTATTTCGAAAATTTCTGACTCTTCTTTATCTATCTTTTCAAGTTTTTCTAACAATTCAGATTTATTTGAACCTTTGTGAACTTTATTTACTATGACCTTTATCTTAGATAGTTCATATCCTCTCATCCTCAAAATTACATCCTTTAGTATCCTCAAAGTAGGAAGAGTAATTTGGGCCACTAGTTAAAGTCTTGTAAAAATTTCAAGATTATCTATAATTAAGTTGTTATCTAGGAGAATTTTATCTTCAAAATTATCCTCAAGATTTTTAATAAAATCATTTTTATCCTCAAAAATAATTTCAGAATTATCTCCAGAATTATCTTCACTAACTTCAGAGTTATCTTTAGAATTATTCTTAAGATGTTCAAATTTGAATTCTGAGTTATACAACAGATTTTCAAATTTGAATTCATAGTTATCTAAAGGGTTTTCAAATTTGAATTTAGAATTATCCTTAAGATTTTTGAATTCAGATTTATCCTTAGGATTTTCAAATTTGAATTCGGATTTATCCTTAGGATTAAATTTATCTGAATTAAAATTATCAGAATTAAGTTTATCAGAATTAAAATTATGATAATTTATTTTAGAAATAACTGATTTGATGTTCTGAATTAAATAATTAATTTTTGATATTTTAGTCATATCTGCATTTTCTAATTTGACATGCAAAGTATTAATTTTACTATACAGTAAATCTAATTTATCAGAAAAATTAACTAAATTATCAAAAGACATTGCAGGAATTTGTAAAATTTTTGGAACATAAATCTTACGTACCTTCACCAGACACTTATTTTTGTAGTGTCCGTACTTCTCGCATTTGAAGCATCATACGTGATCCTTGTTTTTTTGGACTCCTGGCGCTGGTGTCCCCTTTGCCACCGGTGGTGTAGATCGAGTCTTACGAGTAGGGCACTGATTTTTATAGTGCCCTCTCTCCCTGCACGTGAAACAAATAATATGGAACTTAAAAATGGACATTAAAAAAAATGTACCTGATTCACCCCTGGGCTTCCCCTCAACTCCTGGCGTCGTTGCTCCGTCGGCGGTTAGTCCGGTGAAGAGCGGCCTAGCTCTGATACCAATTGTAGGATCGGTGCCGTCGATAGGGGGGGGTGAATATCGACCGTAAAAATCTCTCGCGGAAACTTCGTAGAAAGCTTGGATCGTTCTAGACTTAGAACGTTAGTAGCACAGTGAAAAACTAAATACAGAAAAATAAAAGTAAGACAGACACGCAGGGATTTATTTACTTGGTTCCCGACCCCCCAGGGTCAGTACGTCCAAGGCCTATGTACTCGGCGTGAGTCCACTTTTGGTCTCCTTTCCGGAATTTCTGAGGCGGAGAAAACCCGTCTTACAGTTGATAGTTACAAGCAATAATATCGAAAATTAAGTACGGAATTAAATAACAGCAAACCGAACAAAACAAAGTCTGAAGCTCGGCGATTTGGACCTCCGAAGTGCCGCGCACTTCCTCCTGGAGCCTCCCGGTCGTAGAGCCTCATCTTTAGCGCGTTGTCGTCAGTCAGAATGATCAGAATAGCACTTGGCAGTTGTGTTTGAAGCAGAGGGGTCGAAGCCCCTTATATAGTGCTCCTGGGGGCACCCTGGACGTCGGGGGCGCCCCTATAAACTCGGTCAAACCATATCCCCGCGCCGACCTCGCCGCGGCTGATAAAACATCTGACCAGGGTGCCTGGGATCTCCCGGCCGCCTGAGTGAAGGCTTATCCTGTGTTTCGACCTTGAAACAGCAAAACAACTTTCAACTTGGGCGCCCCCAACATGCCGGGCGCCCTGCTTGAAGCCTATTCTGCTTACCACACGAACCTGCCATTTTTCTATTTGGCTTGGGCGCCCCCATCATGCTGGGTGCCTGGAATCATGCCTTTCAACCCAACACTGGGTTTTAGGCTTTGCTCTGGGCGCCCCCATCAGTGGGGGCGCCTGGGTTGGTTGCTTTCCAACCTTCCGCTGCTTTGTCTCCGGTTCTTGATACCTGCAAGATACACAAACACAAAGCACATATACATACAATATTAGTCTTAAGGACTTGGTTCGGACTTCGGATTTCCATGAAACCCTAGGTCGAACCGACGCAAGTTCCCACCCTCGAGAACGCGCCTTTCACCTACTCCTTTCAGGAGACGGTTGCCACCCAGTCCTTCGGGTGGACTTTTGCTTAGCCTCTGATACTCTCGGACCTCGAGACGTCCAAACCCCGACCCGTCTCTACTTCTATCCTTAGTCATCGCTCAGCTAAGTTGCTTAATCCCTCGGACCAAGACTTCGTGCCCAAACCCTAAGTCCAGGACTTCGGCGCCCAACCCTCGGTCAGGTCTTCGTGCCCATTCCCCGAACCATGACTTCGGTGCCCAACCCTCGGCCAGGTCTTCTTGCCCAGTCCTCGACCAGGACTTAGTGCCCACCTTTCGAGCAGGTCTTCGGTGCCCAGCCCTTTGCCAGGACTTAGTGCCCAATCCTCGATCAGGACTTAATGCCCACCTTCCGAGCAGGTCTTAGTGCCCAGCTCCACTCACCAGGTCTTAGTGCCTAGGTTAACTAGGACTTTTCTTCCACTTAGGTTACTCCTCCTTTGCTCCCCTTTGTCTGTTCAATGTATCACTGACTTAAGTGTATTGTCAAACATTAAAACACTTAGAGGAGAGCATCATTGATGCAACTTGCACCAACAGAAGATTCATACGCACCAAGCCAAGTGCAAACTGATCAAGGAGTCGGTTCTTGCTGATTTCGAGCTAGAGGGTTTCTAGCTTGGCTCTTGTGTGACGGCAAGAAGGAAATCTTGGCAAGGGACTGGACTGATGTCTAATTTCTACAAATTTCATTTCTGAATTTTGATTTCCCTATGTTGTTTCGGTTTGTATCTAGCTACTTTTCAGTCAAGTTTCTTTGCATGTTTTGCTTTAGTTTTCACAATTCTGCAGCTTAGGTACAGATTTCTTACATTCAATATTAGTTCTTGAATTTCAATCTCATAGTATCGAATTGAATTACTTAGTTTTCAAATAGGCATAAGTGTAGTTTCTGAAAATTTTAATTAGTTTCTGCATTAGCTGAGTTTATTCTGTTTCCACTGTAATTTCATTCATTATCGCAAAAATACCCATTTCACTTGAAAACCCAAAATAGAAATGATGAATTCTAGCTCGAGTTAAGCATTCTTAGCTAGTCTTTGGAAAAATACGACTTGAGGCCCCTATACTACACTAGTTTTGTGAGCTAAAGGGTTTTCAATTTATAAATTCAAATTTGAGGCTCATTGTGACACTGGTTGTCAGAAATATCAGGGACTCAAGATAAAACTAAATCACGTTGGAGGCAGCTGGGTTGAGGAACTCCCCAGCATCTTGTGGTCCTACGGTACCACTGCACGTGAAGGGATAGACTAGAGCCCTTTTCAGCTGGTGTATGGAGCTGAGGCTGTGATCCGGTGGAGGTAGGGGAAGAGTTTGTCCGACGGTAGCATTATAACAAGGAGGGCAATGATCAAGAGCGATTGATCGACCTAGATCTCATTTCAGAGGTGCGGGATAAAGCAGCAGCTCGGCTGAAAGCATATCGACGACGGATGCAACAAGCCTACAATCGCCGGGTAACCACCCGCAACTTTGAAGTCGGAGACAAGGTTTGGAAGAGGATCAAACCAATCGGCGACCCGGGGAAGTTGGAGCCGCAGTGGGATGGACCCTACGACATCACCAAAAAGCTCGCAGGGGGCAGGTACTATCTGGAAGATGACAAAGGCAAGGGGTTGGAGAGGCCATGACACTCCAATCATCACCGCCCTCATCGCACACGGTGAGATGTTGAGTTGTTTGCATAACTTTTGTGTTTCTATTGATACTGCCTTGTAGTTTAATAAATAAAGGAGCAAATGAAATATTACTCAAAAAATGCTGAATACTTGCCTGCCTAAAACCCTACTACCTCGCGGTGCTGCGGATGCCCGAGGTGAGTAGGCTTGGTCTAAGTGCTATAGATGCCTGGTCAAGAGCTGTAAAACCCTACTACTCACAGTGCTACGGATGCCCAAGGTGAGTAGGCTTGGTTGGGTGCTGCAGATGCCTGATCAAGAGCTGAAAAACCCTACTACCTCGCGGTGATGCGGATGCCCGAGGTGAGTAGGCTTGGTATGGGTGCTGTGAATGCCCGATCAAGAGCTGTAAAACTCTACTACCTCACGGTGCTGCAAATGCCCGAGGTGATAGGCTTAGTTGGGTGCTGCAGATGCCCGACCAAGAGCTGAAAAGCCCTACTACCTCGCGGTGTTGCGGATGCCCGAGGTGAGTAGTCTTGGTTTGGGTACTACGGATGCCCGACCAAGAGCTGTAAAACCCTACTACCTCGCGGTGCTGCGGATGCCCGAGGTGAGTAGGCTTGGTCTGGGTGTTGCAAATGCCCAACTAAGAGCTGTAAAACCCTACTATCTCGTGGTGCTGCGGATGCCCGAGGTGAGTAGGCTTGGTCTGGGTGCTGCGGATTCTCGACCAAGAGCTGTAAAACCCTACTACCTCACAGTGCTACAGATGCTCGAGGTGAGTAGGCTTGGTCGGGGTGCTGCGGATGCCTGACCAAGAGCCGTAAAACCCTACTACCTCATGGTGCTGCGGATGCCCGACCAAGAGCTGTAAAACCCAACTACCTCGCGGTGCTGCGGATGCCCGAGGTGAGTAGGCTTGGTCTGGGTTTAGCGGATGCTCGACCAAGAGCTGTAAAACCCTACTACCTCGCAGTGCTGCGGATGCCCTAAGTGAGTAGGCTTGGTCTAGGTGCTACGGATGCCCGACCAAGAGCTGTAAAACCCTACTACCTCACGGTGCTACGGATGCCCGAGGTGAGTAGGTTGGGTCTGGATGCTACGGATGCCTGACCAAGAGCTGTAAAACCTACTACCTCTCGGTGTTGCGGATGCCCGAAGTGAGTAGGCTTGGTCTGGGTGCTGCGGATGCCTGACCAAGAGCTGCCTAAACCCTCCTACCTCGCGTTGTTGCGGATGCTCGAGATACACTCTCAGACAACAAAGCAAAGTACAAGAAGGTACATCTACTATAGCTCCTCTTGCGCAGTCATCGCTAGTCTTGGCTGGGTCCTCCTGGCCTGATCGGCTTCATATGAGGCCTCCCTTGGGGTCCCTCGCTCCTTGAACTGAATTGCTACCTGATAGCACCCTTACTCCTTGAGTTGAGGAAAAACATCGACCTTTCAATTTCCTTGCTCCTCATGGCAAAGACACATAATACATAAGGAGAAAAGAAGAAAAGGAACTCAAAACAATGTGCCATAAAAGGTTTTTCATTATATTCAGGGTAATTATATGTCTGGCACATAAGGAAGAATGAGTAAGTTACTAAGGATAAAAGACAAAGGAATAGCGAGGCCCAGGTCTGGGAAGAGTCTGATATTCCCTTCTCTTCAGGCGAAAGCTCGTCCCAAACCTGGCCGATGCTCAAGGCACTCAGATCTGCGTCTGGTTTCAGTAGTTGGGCCTTCTTCAATTGGCTTATCATACCATTGAAGCCCTATTTTAGATGCTTCAATACTTGCCCGACCAAAAGTGTTGGTGCAATCTTTGTTAGGTCAGGGTTGACCTAGTTTGACTAGGCTTGGGTGAGCTTATGTCTGGTAAGCTTGGTGAGCTTAAGTTTGAATGTTTCAATGTTTGATAATGATATTTGAATATCATGTGAGTCAAGTGGGTCAAGGTTGACTGGAGATTTGACTGGAAGAGACCTAGTGGGACTAGGTAAAGTCCAGGTGGATCGAGGAGATCGCACGCTGGCACGGGAAAAGTCCTAGTGGGACTAGGCACACCTAGTGGGACTAGATGAAGTCCAGGTGGATCGAGGAGATCGCACGTTGGCAAGGTGGAAGTCTACTATAGACCTAACTCGAGTATTTGGCAAACCTAGTTAGGAACTAGGTTAAGTCCTAGTTGGGAACTAGGCAAGTAAAAATCTAAGTCGGTCAAAGGGATGGTCGGACACTTAGTAAGGAAGTACTAACAGGTCATGGTTGACCGGGGTTAGGTAAAGGAACCCTAGACTTGAGCTAAGCAAGTTAGGGTTGAGCAATCGATTGGGTAATCGGTTGGGTTGTTGTCTCACAAGAACAGAAAGTGGACCGTAATCAATTGGGTAATTGATTAAGGAGGACTGTAATCAATTGGGTAATTGATTAAGATGAACCGTAATCGATTGAGAGAAATGAGTTGCGAGAACAGAAGCTGGCTGAATCCATTGGGTAATCGATTCAACCTTCTCTTAATTGATTGTTCAATTGATTAAAGTGTCCAGTAATTGATTGGTCAATCAATTAAGGTGTCCGGTAATCGATTGGGCATCGATTATAGTAGTTTTGTGCGAGAGCATAGAAAGGTGATGAATCGATTCAACAATCGATTAAGAACTTCTTAATCAATTGGCTAATCGATTAAGTTTCAAAAAATAGCCGTTGAACGGCTAAGTCTGACGTGGTAATCGATTAGGGAACCCTAGGCATCAGGTATATAAGGTTTTTACGCAGGTTTGAAGCTCATCGCTCGTGCAGCTCTTCGACGATTCTCCTCCTCCTTCATCGTCATTTCAAGTGAGGTCTTGGAGTTTAGTGTTGTGCATTTCCAAGAATCAAGAGGCAATTCCAAGCTTGATGATAGCAAGAAAAGTAAAGAGAGCAAAGTTGTGTAAATCTTATAAGATTTCTATTGTATTTACTTGAGTTTCTTATTATATCTTCTTGTAAGCTTGTAAGAGGTTTCTCCATCTCAAGAAGGAGATCTTTCATAGTGTATGAGAGAGTGAGGAGAGCGGATCCTTGGATTAGTCACCTCAAGGAGATATATACCAAGTAAAATCAAGGTGTTAGCGTTGCTCAAGTCTTCCGCCACAACAACTCATCAATGAGCAAAGATCGGAGCTAATCACCCCCCTCTAGCTCTCCTACCAGTCCTAACAAGTCGTATCAGAGTCAGGTTGCTCTTCTTTGGACTCATCGCCAAGAGAGCAAGAGCTAGAGTGAGAAGAAGAAGTTTTGAAAAAACCCTAATTTCAAGAAGCCATCATCAAGAGGGTCAACTTCAAAAAGGGAGTTGGCTACGACATCCGAGCACCTCCACCATACGACAAAGCAAATTTCAATCTTTGGAAAATAAAGATTGAAAATTTCTCATGATGGAGATAGTGCAATGGTTTGCTCTAACGGAAGGCTTTGAAGCTCTAACAAGTAGCAAAGGGAAGTTCCTCAAGAAAAACAAATGGAGTGAGGAGCAAATCAAGAGATGCAAGGCCAACGACAAAGTCACCAAATTATTGGTCAATTTATTGCTAAGCACCATCTTGGACAAAATTGGAGAATTTCAAGATGCCAAAGAGCTTTGGAGCAAATTGGCAAAGCTTCATGAAGATCTCTCCACTGTAGCAAATCAAGACAAATCCAAAGAGGGAGATTCATCGAAGGAAGAAGATTTGGAAGTTGAGAGATGTTCAACATCCGAAGATGAAGTTTAAGAGGCCTCTACCTCTAGGATTAAGGGGGAGCAAAATTCTCCATTGACGTTGGATCAAAGAAAAGTTTCACCATCATCATCCGAGGTCAATGAAGAAAAAGAAGAATTGAGTGCCACCTCCACACCTCATGAAGGTATAAAAATTTCAATTTGTAAAAATAAAGATCACATTATTTGTTTTGAGTGTAGGCAAAAAGGACACTATAAGAGCAAGTGTCCTAATTTGGTCAAGAAGAAGATGCAAGTGGCACCCAAGACCAAGGAGAAGGCAAAGGAGATCGGCTCCATGGTATAGAATGTAACGCCCGACCTTATATCTACCCTAAAGGCGGGGTTACGGGTCCATACATTCATATCATTATATCATGTTAAACATGTATATCCAAACAAAACAGTTACAATAAAAGAAATGTAGTAAGCATGCTTATTGAAGACTAATTTACCAAGCAAGGTTTTTCATTTCTTTTATATCTACATGCATTTACAACCTAATAGGAAGATCATTTAACACACTATAGCATGGAATCTCAAGTAAGAATATAGCAAGAGTTATCTAGTCTTAGGTACATGCAAAAGAAGCATTCATAAGAAACAGAAAATAGTAAATATCTAGCATTTTACTTAGCATGCATACCACCAAGTTTAGACATTAATGATAGTGTTATCTAGCATGACATAGGTTCCATATCCCTAACTTAATCATAGTAGAGTAGTCATGATCATCACACAATCAGAGTATAGCAATACAATTTCAATCTTTCATTGGAAGCAGTTTAGATTCTAGACAAAAACAAGGTAGATAGAATCTTTCGTTCTTTCCCGAGCCATCACCACACACATCCTCTAGCCTTCCCTCTGCCTCTTCCTTTAGTTCAAGTATTTCTTACCGCTATCTGCAGCATAAGAAAAACAACATGAACTAGTAAGCAAAACATGCTTAGTAAGAATCCGGGCCTACTCGCAAAACCATATCGATACATCATATCATGTACTCAGTAATCAAGATAGAACAAGATTATAAGCATCATAAGCATCTCATCAAAGCATCATAAGCATCACATCAAATATCTCTAAGTACTTTACAGAACAAGATTATCTCATAATGAGAAATGTTTTTCAAAAGGTTCCATATAGGTAAGTACTTGAAAATACAATATCTCCCAGGGCCCAGTTGTAGTACCACATCATGCGCGTTCCCTAATAAATTGGGGTAGCGAGCCACCAATCTAATTAGAGCAGGACCCTTCCGTCCTACCAATGCCATGACCTTCAGTTAACATGCACATTGGATTTGTTTAACGACCCCCTTCCGAGTCGGGTACACAACTTTCCAAAGTAAAGTAATTTATCATGCAATTACTCATACATGTATATGCCTAAAGGTACTCTTAATCACTTCTCAAAGGGACACACCACACATTCGGGTGCTCTTGATCCCCTAGGGACACACCACACATTCGGGTGCTCTTGATCCCAGTTCAATAGAGTATCCTTTTTTTTAAGCATATTATCAACCACATCTCAACCCCATCATGTTCATGTCATAAGAGTGCCCCATGGGCTATAAGGCATGCTTTTATACCTAACAAGATAGGTCACATAATTTATACACACATCATATAAGTGTAGCATGCTTCATGGTTTCATTAAGGACTTCCCAACCCTAGGACTAGGGTTGGCCGAAAGTCACATGTAAGGAAATTTGGTTTTCCAATCAAGCATTCATTCAAGCATTCTTACAAACACTTCACTTATACCATTAAGCATGGATATATCATAAGGAAAATCATACAACCTTAAATCCTAATTCCCTTAGGGTTGGCCGAAACCTTGTAGGGTACCAAACCCTAATTTTTATCCTTCCACAAATTGTAAACATCACATATGAGTATACCCTAGGTCTTAAGGGTTATTTTCATGTAATGAAAAGTTGCCAAGCACATCCCTTAGGAAGTGGCCGAAACCCACACAAGGACAACCCTAGGTTTTTGTTCTTGACACCATGAAGAAAAATCCATCTACATGTATACCCTAAGTCCCAAAGTCTTCCCATGCATCAAAGTTGGATCAAACCTTTCTCTTGGACCCCCAATCCTAGGGTGGCCGAAACTTCTACAAGGAAGATCCTTGTGATTTTTCAAAAGAAACACACAAACAAACATTTAATAGCAATTATACTGCAGGCGAGAGGACACTTACATCCTAGCGCTGGAATTTAACCTTCTTTAAATCGTAGGGTACCCTACACTTGGAGGGTATGCGAAGATCCTTTTCTTCCAAATCTTCTCCCTAGTATTCCTTGGTCTTGATAGAGAGCAATGGCTCTTGGACTCTCCTTCTTGTAATTGCCCTAGGGTTAAATTTCGAAAGGGAAGGGGGAAGGCTAGGCTCGGCAAGGAAGAAGAAGAAGGGAGGAAGAAGAATGAAAAAAAAGAAACTTCTTTCTAACTTCCTTCTCTTACTCTTATTTATACACCTCTTGTGAAAAGACATGTCTCTTCTTTGCCCAAGCCTTAACACGCATGTCTCCCCTTCTCCTAACACGAAACACCCATTAGAGCATCTGGTTAGGAAGGAGTTAGTGCAAGTGATAGGTTCAAGGTTCGATCCTTGCTTCCTCCACTTTGCATTTTTTGTTTTTATTACCTCTTAATAATTCATTTCCAAGCCTATCATGGAATTTCATAATATTAATAATATTTCATGAATCTAATATTTCATGATAATAATATTTCATAAATATAATATTTCATGCTAATATTTCATGATAATAATATTTCATGAATATAATATTTCATGCTAATATTTCATGATAATAATATTTCATGAATATAATATTTCCTGTATTCATGACATTTCATAGCATGTGATTGCATGAAATTTATATCATTTCATTATAACTATTTTCATACATTGTCATGATTTTACATAGACAAATTTGGGGTGTTACATAGAAGGATAAGAAGCACATTGTGCGCTTTTCATGCAAACAAAAGGGACATTATCAAAACTAATGTCCAAAGGGAAAGGATCCGACCAAGAACAAAAGAAGGAGTTCAAATCAAGGGGGAGCCTCCAAGAACAAGACTAAGGTACCATTAGGTAATGGTATTTATTTTCATCATGATAAAATGCATGCTAAAAATAATTATTATCACTTTAATACTATTTATCATGAAAATAGAAGGTATGAAAAATCTAAGGCGAACTATAGAGCCTTCCAGGCTAGGACTACCACATCTAAGGATAGGGAACAAGTTAGAATATTTCATAGTAGACCTACCCAACCCAAGGCCAAGAAGAATTACCAAGGCAATCTTAGAAAACCAAACCTTGAGAAGATAATGTTTGAAAATCAAGTTTTGAGGTCAAAACTTGAAACATTAGAAAAATCTCTCAAAAGAATAGAAAATTTTCTTAAGGGATCTAAGGATCAAAACCTAGATTTAGGAAATCAAGGACCCTCTAGGGGCAAGAAAGGGTTGGGGTACAAACCTAAAGCTACAAATGATGGTTCATCTTACCATAGAGTTCCATATAGGTATGGAAATCAATCTAAGTCTAGAAGTCAAGTCAAGGTCACAAGGGAAGCCATCCCTAGAGCTGACCAAGACAAGACCAACATGACTAAGGCTTCGGAGAAGCCTAGGAAAGTCATTAGGAAGGTATCAAGGGAAGTCATCCCTAGTGAATACCTAGAACACCTAAGGAGCACCAATAGGTTTTGAGTTCCTAAGAGTGTGTTCACCACCCCCTAGATAGGTCTAGGGAGTGTCAACTCAAATTGGAAGGGTAGTTAACCCAACTTTGATGAAGTTGACACTTTGAGGCATTTTCAAGGATTTGCTACCATTGAAAATGAAGAAGTCGTTTGGTTACTCTATGAAGAGTAAAATTGTGTCAAATTACATTTTTGGAAGATTAAACTAAAGAAAGTTGGCACAACTAGGTTAGAATCCAAAGATATGTCAAGTTGGGGAGTTTCGACATTATCTTGGAAATTAGGGGGCAAAATTAGGATTATCAATGGCTTAGCGATGAGTTATTGGTACTTAGATAGGAAATCTAGGTATTTTCTTTTGTGCTATTATGCCATAATTTATATGCCCTATCACATGCCATGACATCATAATTCATTATTCATATTTTATTATGAAAATATCATGTGTCATGTAATACATGCATCATTTAGTCGTAAGAAATGTTTTCCTTTTGAAAATATTCATATGATGCATGCCTTAGTGTTTATCATGCATAAATTCAATTTATATTGAAATTAAGGACTTTGACATTAATTGACATCCTAGGTGGATGATTAAAGTTTATAATGCGTAGATAGAGATGCATAAACCCTAATTTATGGAGAACCAATTTATACATCTCACAAAGACCATAAGTTGATTTGTGTGTGTGTTGAGTTATATTATAAACAAGTGAGATGTTAGGCTGATGAATGTGCATCTTATTAAGTTTTAGGTTCATCAAAACATGAGTGTAAATGAACTCCAATCATTGGGAAAGCTAATGTACAAGTAATGTGCACTTAGCCCAAGAAACATGGTTGGAAATTATTTTTGAAACTTATTTCAAAACTATCTTGGAAAACCTTGGTGAAGACTATCTTTTGATAGAACTCATCATGGCTGAATAGGAAACAAAATAGAGTGAAACATTGAAGTATCTCAATGTTTTCTAATTTTGTAAATTTTTGAAAAAGGAAGTTATTTTCATCGAAAACTATTTTTCTCTGATAGTATATGTCATAAATAATGTCTACACAAAATTTCAAGATTTTTCAAATTTTATAGAATTATTTAGGAGTTTCTGAAATTCGGTCTAAAATTGTTTTCATAAATCAGAAACTCCCAATCGATCAGGTGATCGATTAGGGCATCAACCAATCGATTGGTCAATCGATTGGTGAACCTTTTCTGTGAGCACAGAAGCTCGCATAATCGATCTGTTGATCGATTAAGGGCAGTCGTAATCGATCAGATGATTGATTAAAGCATAGCTTAATCGATTGGCATCCAACACCAAACGATTAGAATGACTGAAATTGGTTGATTTCAGTCCTATACCCTAATTTTGAGTAACCTAACAATCCCTAGTTCTTTGGAATACTTTTATAAGTATATTTGGGTAAATTTCATTATGAAATCACAAAGGGAATTGGTTTGGTGAAAACTATAGGGTTTAAGAGAGGTTTTGATTCAAGTTTTTGAATCTCAAAATTTCATAACCTCGAGTGAGTTTTCCTAAAGGTTTAGGAATTCAAAAATCATTGTTGGTGTAATGATAGATGTTCAGAGCATGTTTTAAGGGGGAGGTCTTCCTTAAAAGCATGTGTTTAAACTTTTATTTTTGGGGTAAGTGAAAGAATGAAGATTGGGAATCTTCATCACAATAAATGCTCAAGGTTGAGCATGAGTTCAAATAAAAGGTATAGTGCTTTCATTAGGCATGCCTTTGACCATAAAGACTCTCGGGGAGAGTTTTTGATGTATGTTAAAGGGGGAGAGATTGAAAGGCTAATAGGGATTACTCTTTCTCAAACATATTGTCAAACATCAAAAAGGGGGAGATTGTTGGTGCAATCTTTGTTAGGTCAGGGTTGACCTAGTTTGGCTAGGCTCGAGAGAGCTTATGTCTGGTAAGCTTGGTGAGCTTAAGTTTGGATGTTTCGATGTTTGATAATGATGTTTGAATATCGTGTGAGTCAAGTGGGTCAAGGATGATTGGAGACTTGACTGGAAGAGACCTAGTGGGACTAGGTGAAGTCTAGGTGGATCGGGGAGATCGCACGCTGGCATGGAAAAAGTCCGAGTAGGACTCGGTGAAGTCCAGGTGGATCGGGGAGATTGCACCTTGGCAAGGTTGAAGTCTACCAAGAGACTAGACCTAACTCGAGTGTTAGGCAAACCTGGTTGGGAACTAGGTTAAGTTCTAGTTGGGAACTAGGCAAGGAAAAATCTAAGTCGGTCAAAGGGATGATCGGACACTTGATAAGGAAGTCCTAACAGGTCATGGTTGACCAGGGTTAGGTAAAGGGACCCTAGACTTGAGCTAAGCAGTTAGGGTTGAGAAATCGTTAGGTAATCGGTTGGGTTGTTGTCTCGCAAGAATAGAAAGCGGACCGTAATCAATTGCGTAATTGATTAAGGTGGACCATAATCAATTTGGTAATTGATTAAGGCGGACCGTAATCGATTGGGTAATTGATTAATACGAACCGTAATCGATTGAGTAATCGATTGAGAGAAATGAGTTGCGAGAACAGAAGTTGGCTGAATCGATTGGGTAATCGATTCAGCCTTCTCTTAATCAATTGGTCAATCGATTAAGGTGTCCGGTAATCGATTGGTCAATCGATTAAGGTGTTCAGTAATCGATTGGGCAATCGATTACAGCAGTTTTGTGCGAGAGCACAGAAAGGTGATAAATCGATTCATCAATCGATTAAGAACTTCTTAATCGATTGGCTAATCGATTAGGCTTCAAAAAATAGCCATTGAACGGCTAAGTCCGACGTGGTAATCGATTGGGTAATCGATTAAGAAACCCTAGGCGTCGGGTATACATGGTTTTTACATAGGTTGAAGCTTATCGCTCGCGGAACTCTTTGACGATTCTCCTCCTCCTTCATCGTCATTTCAAGTGAGGCCTTGGAGCTTAGTGTTGTTGCATTTCCAAGGATCAAGAGGCGATTCCAAGCTTGATGAAAGCAAGAAAAGCAAAGAGTGCTAAGTTGTGTAAATCTTATAAGATTTCTATTGTATTTGCTTGAGTTTCTTGTTATATCTTCTTGTAAGCTTGTAAGAGGTTTCTCCATCTCAAGAAGAAGATCTTTCATAGTGTATGAGAGAGTGAGGAGAGTGGATCCTTGGATTAGTCACAACGAGCAAAGATCGGAGCTAATGACCCCCTCTAGCTCTCCTACCGGTCCTAACAAATAGGTCGCCGAACTCGTCAGGCTGTAGAAAGTTGGCCTTGAACTCTGTCTCGGCCTTGGATAGTTGGGCTGCTTGGTCAATCTTTTGCTTCTGTAGCTCAGCCTCAACCTCCTTCTTGGTAGTTTTTAACTCTCCCACCTCCCAGGACAGGCGATCTTGAGACCCCAATGTCTCCTGGAGTTTCTGGGAGGTGATTGAAGCCTTGGCCTGGGCTCGAGTGATGTCCTTCTGAAGGTCGGAGGCATACGCGGCCGCTAGCTCTATGTCATATTCTTTGAGAGCTAGCAGGCGCTCCTGGTCTTTATTTTGATCCTCTAGAGACTTCTTTGAGGACTCTAGGAGCTGGACACTAGCAGACAACTCCTTCGTCTGGGTCTGGAGTTGCTCCCGCTCCTGGGACAACTTCTGCAGGTCCTTGGAGAGGGCCTGGTTCTTCTCAGACCAAACATGCTCCCGAAGACGGTAACCGTGCAGAGTCTCCTTAGAGGCTAGCAGGGTGTCAGGACAGTGCTTGACCTTCACCCTTAGGGCCCTGCTAACCTCCAGCTGTAGGAGGTCTACCTTGCCGGCATGACCGATCTCCGCCTCTGACTTCGCCACCCGCTGGAGGAGGTCTTCAGTAACCCCTCGGGAGCACAACAGGCGGTTCATAGCGGCATAGTTGGAGGCAACCTGCAATACGGAAAGAGGGCAGTTAAAACAAAACAACAAAATAAAGGGGGAAAGTTCAAGAGAAATTACCGCCAACAAAGATTGGTGCAGCATGCCCAGATACCGGGCTGACCTCCTCAGCTGAGTAGGAGGCAGAAGAAGTTCCTCAACAGGTCGAATTGATGGGCCTGGAACATTCCTAAGGTCAGGGACGTCCTCCTCCAAGATGGACACTATCTGCGGATTGTGACTATCGGAGGGGGCTCCGTTTATTTGGATGGACTAGGAACCCTTTGCCGCCACTTTCTTCGCCACCGAGGCCTTCTGGTGAGAGTGAGCACATTGAACAACACCTCCTGGCCTCGCTGAGCAGCTGGAGGGTCAGTCAGAGCGGCTAGGTCGTGGGCGACGGGATCGGTGGCTATCCCAGCGAGAGAAGAGGGCTCTTTCGGAATCCTCTGAGATAGAGGCACCGTGTCCTCCTCATCAATGGAGGGCGGAAGCTCTGAGGACGGGCCCTTCTTCAGCCTTTTCAAGGGGTGTGGCTTCTGGGCCAGCAGTTTCTGCCACTTCTTCTCGGTGGCCCTGGGCCCTGGTTGCTTGGTAGGAGGCGTAGGCGCAGCCTCCCCTTGTCCTGTCTTGACGAGGGAGGGAGGGGAATCCCCTTCGTGATTGGTAGGCAGTTCAGCCACCCCAGACTCCTTGGAGGGCTTCGGAGCTTTCTGGTCATCGGACCGTTAGGCCGTGTCCTCGCAACCCTCGGTTGAGATGCCCATCGGGCGGAAGGAACTAAAGGTGGAACCAGGGCCCGCTCGTTAGCCTGCTCCCACTTTAGGAGTCAGTTGATAGCTCGGGAGAGCATGATGTCATCTTCAAAATAGGGAGAAAAAGGTATCAGTTAGAATTAACAAGGATACTTACAAGACCAAACAGAACTTACGGAGACTGGAGCTAAGGCTCATGACGTTTGGGCTGAGGTCGGCCCGGTAAAGGAGTTCCTCGCATTGCACTAGCTGAAGGCCGTGGAACTCCATCCCGGCCAAGATACCCCTAGCCCTCTGGTATCCTGCATCCTGCTGGAAGTCGCCAAGGTCCGGGATGGGCGGCAGACTCTCTTGTTGGATCTTGTACGGTTGCTAGAGGGGAGGGGGGGGGGTGAATAGCAATTCTTTGGTTTTCTTTAATCTACGTTGTTAGTTGCGCAGTGGAAATACAAACAAAACAGTAAATAATAAGAAAACAATGCTAACAAACCGATTTTACTTGGTATCCGCCCCTAAGGGTGACTAATCCAAGAATCCGTTGGTGGATCACTCCTCGGATAACCTCCGACTAGCCCTTGTCGCTCCTTGTGGGTGGAGAAACCTCGCCACAATCACCTCGACAATATTCGACCACAACAGGCTACTAACAAGCTTTGACCAAGCAAGTTTCGCCAAGAACCCCAGCCCAAACCGAGTTCTCTTTAAATATAACTCGGGCTGGAAACCCTCGTTGGTAGTTGATTGTGTTGGTGCAGGAAGCACCATATCGAACCTTGTTTTGATATTGGCAAAGGATTCAAAGTTAAGTACTATTTGTAATCTAACATGTTTACCAAGTGTGCAGAAAAGTCCTAGGTACACTAGGCACCTAGCGAAGGGCTGCTAGGAGTTAAAGACCTGGCGAAGGACTGCTAGGCACCTAGCGAAGGGCTGCTAGGAGTTGAAGACCTGGCGAAGGACTGCTAGGCACCTAGCGAAGGGATGCTAGGCATTGAAGACCTGGCGAAGGACTGCTAGGCACCCGGCGAAGGGCTGCTAAGACCTGGCGAAGGGTTGCTAGGCACCCGGCGAAGGACTGCTTGGTACCGAAGACTTGGCGAAGGGCTGCTAGGCACCCCGCGAAGGACTGCTGGGCAAAAGTCCAACCGGAGGAGACGGTTGGCAAAAGGTAAACTCTCCTGAGAGGAGTAGGTGAGGACGCGTTCCCCGTCGAGGGAACAGTAGGTGTCGGTTCGACCTAGGGTTCCATTTGGGAGACCCAAAGTCAGAACCAAGACAGCTACGGCTGTAAAAACCTAACATTTCTTGCCTTGTTTGTTGTGGAATTAACCTTGGATGCAGGGACCAAAGGAACGTGTTTCTGCATCTCAGAAGGCCCCAAAAATGAGGGGCAGCAGCTGGGCTAGGCGCCCGGCAGGTACCGGGCGCCCAAGGTCAAAGCCAAACAACCAATTGAGCAAGAATCGCTTCGGAAGCTTACTGGGCCAGGCACCCTCAATCTCCCGGGCGCCCTGGATGCCTCGGGCGCCCTGGGTCCAAGCCAACGAAGCAATCAAAGCGAATTCAGCCGAGAAGCCAGCAGACCAATTCAACCGGGGCACCCCCAGTGTCCCAGGCGCCCCCGTCAGCTTCGAGCCCGATTCTGGAGGGATAAGCACTGACCGAGCTTCGGATGAGAGTTCTCGGATCCGAAGGCACGTGTCAGGCGCCCCCAGCGTCCCGGGCGCCCCCAGGAGTGCTATAAAAGGGGCTCAAACCCTAAGGCTTCAAGATCAACTTTTCCAACGCCTCTACGCTCTTCGACTCAAGCGCTCTACTCTGGAAACCTCCAATCTCGAGATTCAAGAGCCGACGATGACCCTCTGCTCCGAAGTACGATCCACACCGGGCATCGGTAACGAAGAGTTTAATTGTATTTATTGCACTACAACTGTAACATTTTTTGTAAATATTTGCGCACATATAGAATTGCCCGCAGTAAACGGTCAAGGACCGTGGGCCTTGGAGTAGGAGCCGACCGCGACTCCGAACCAAGTAAAAGTGCTTGAGTTCTTATGCTGTGTTTATTTAAATTTCCGCTGCGTATTCTCTTTTCAAATCCGAAACGCTTATACGATATTCACCCCCCCTCTATCGTATTTTCTCGATCCAACAAGTGGTATCAGAGTGGGGTAGCTCAAATTTGGTGTAACCACCAATTTGGGAGTTTTTCGGATTTACGAATTTTTTTTTCATTTTATTTCTTTTCTTGTTTGTTAATCGAGGTTGATGCAACACCACTCGATCTTTTTCGCCTTGTATTTCAAATGAATAATATCTGTGGGTGAGTTTAAAACAATCACCCACAGGTATTGATAAAATAATCAATTTTTGAATTCTCATTTTTTCACCATAAGTCAGAATTGATAAAACAATCAATTTTTGAAAATTTGTCATAATTTTTTTTCCATTATTTTAATATTTTTTTCTCGAAATTCGTGATACCTTAATTCGAGCAAATTTTTGTCACAACATTGAATTCTTATTTTGTTCAGAATTAACAAAAGTAACATTTTCTAAAAATTTGTAACAAACTTTTTATTATTATTTTTATTATTTCGCCTCGAAATTCATGCAATATTTATTTTGGGTTGTTTTTTCCCTTCTCCCACACTACTAATCCAAGACCAAGTCTTGGTACATTTCTAGTTTTTCTTTTTGTGTGCAAGATTTATTCTTAATGGCCAATCAAGAATGTAACATTGTTCGCCCGCCTCTATTCTCTGACGAGAACTTCAGAACCTGGAAGGGTCTAATGGAATCCCACCTAAAAGCCCATCTAGATCTATGGACGATCATCTAAATGGGATTTTCGTTTCCCTTAGAAGATGAGTTATCAATCGAGTGGGACAAACTGGATGAACAAACCCTCAACCAAATCGAGACCGATGCAAAGGCAACTGCAATCCTACAATGTGGCCTAACCCAGGAGCAACTCGAACTAGTAGGTTCATTCAAATGTGCCAGAGAAATTTGGGAAAAGCTAATCAATCTACATGAAGAGAGCTCCGGCATTGAGATCTTAGAAGAGTTAGCACCTGACTGCGAACTCGAGCCAGAGTCAGAAGACGAATTGACTGAGACAAAAATGGTAACCAATTTCGGATCTTTTTTTTGAATTACAATTAAATAATCAAACAGATACTGTAATGGTCGAGGAAGGTGTAATTTCTAGTGCAGGGAAAGTTCCAAGAGAACCACCAAAAAAGAAGCTTCAACCTGTACCCGAGTCCAACTCAGACTCAGAATCAGAAGACAATGAAGGAGATCGACCCAAACTAGTCCGATTAGCTCATGATCATTACAAGAGTACTGGACAAATGATCGGGAATGGTAAGTTTTCAATATTTGAAAATCCAATATTTATCTCAAATAACATGATTAATTCGTATAAATTAGTTAAGATTAATATGTTAGAAAACTTAATTCACAACCATGCTGATTTTAAAAACCCAGAGTTTTATTTCAATTATGATATAACTTAGATCATTTTTGTCATGTTTGCTTGTTTTTTTTATTATGCTTGGAATTAGGATAGACTAGTTTAAGGACTAAAGAGTTACTTAAAACTTGAAAACCTAGTATTAGGAGGAGGTGAGATGATAGTATGTTAGGGAAACCTTTCTAATAAGGTCAAGTATACTCTACTTGGTCTGTTTAGTCTGGTGGAACTAACCGAAGCTACCGATCTAAGACCTAAACTAGTTAGACCAAAATCATTCAAGGAGTAACTTGAAGATGAATTTTCTATAAAAGGCTTTGTCAAGGAAAGGGTTGATGATCCAATAAGGCTACAGCCAAAGAAGGCCTAGTGCCTCGCCAAGACCTGGAAGCTAATTATAGAAAATCAAATTCACTTTACTATTGTCAGATTTGAATCTAACACAAATTTTAAGTAAATCTTTGATTTAACACTAATTCAAAGATAAAATTAATGCATCTCACAAAACAGGTAAGGATACCTTGTCTTGTCATTTAGAAATGGGTGAGATGCTTAGAACCTAAAAGCCTAGTCCAACCCAATCAACCTTACAAACTAAATATTCTCAAAAATTCAACTCAAAATTCAACTTAACAATTTTTAAGATTAAAAGTTAAATTTTTAATTAATTTCAAAATCCTCAAAAATCATTTTAAAACTAAGATTTAATGTTTCAAATCATTGTACTTAAAATTGCTCACCTTAGGTTTCTTTTGCTCATCTACCTAAGAATTACTTAATTTTTGCAAACATTTCGATACAAAGAAATTACTTTGGACAATCATTTTTTTTGAAAAAATAAGTCTTGCGAAAAGTCAGCTTGGGGTTTACTCAGAATTCTTTTTTTATTTTCACTTAGAAAAATGTCTGCAGTCTGGGCTCTGATATGTGTAGTGTTTCGAACTTAAGTTTTTTTAAAAACCTTCTATTTTTCTCTTGGAAATTATATTAAATATAGAGTTTCTCCTTTTTAGTTCTCTATATTAACTTTTTCAAAAAGGAGAAAGAAATTATGTTTCAAAACAAAATATCTTTTTTGGTTTTCTTCTCTTTTTGTTTGAATCAAACCCCAAGACTCAGAGGAGGATTAACTTATGGTCAACAAGCCTCCTAGGGCTGTGTCAGGTTTAGGGGGAGTTCAAATTAAAAAGAAGAAGTTTAAAAATACTATGCTATCAAACTATCACTCATGTTTTGTTTAAAACTATGCTATCATTTCAAAATATGTCTTTCAAATACTCAGTTTTTTGAAATATTAATACTTCAAAATTCATTTTACGAATTGTGATTGATTCCCTTTTGATTTTGACAAACCCTAAAGACACAAGGAAGTCTACTTCATGATCTACAAGGACTCCTAGGAAGTGTCAAATTTAGAGGGAGTCTAAATCGAAAGAATTATTTCTAACAATTATTCAAAATTATTAGATAATTCTTATAATTTGAATCAAACCTTAAGACTCAGAGGAAGATCGCTTGTAGACAACAAGCTTCCTAGGACTGAGTCAAGCTTAGGGGGAGATCAAATTAAAAGAATTATTGAGTATTTTTCAAAATTATATGTTTTCATGCACTGCACTTTTAAAATCCTTTTGAAAACATAAATAATTTTTCCTTCAAAATACTATCCTTTTAAATCATTTTGCTTATATATATACCATTACTTTCAAAATTTTGCTTGACTTTGGAATACTTTTAAAATCCTTTTAGAATACTTTTGAAAATAATACATACTTGACTTTGAAAAATTTTCCAGGACACTTAGGGAAATATCCTTGTAGTTAACAAGGTTTATTAGGATTGTGTCAGACTGGAAAAGAAACCAAGTCAAGTATTATGTTAAAATTTTTTTTAATCTTTCACAAAAGTACTTATATTTTTCAAAAATGCATAATATTTTTCAAAAATGTATAATATTTTTCAAAAGTATTTATATTTTTCAAAATATGCATAACATCGGGCGAGTTTCAAACTCTAGTTGTTCGGTTTGCATTTAGTATTCTGTACTTACTTTGTTTTACTTTTGATTGTACTTTTACACTGCAAGACGGGTTTTCTCCGCCTCCGGAAATTCTCAAAGTTGAATTTTTTTTAGGGAAATTTGACTTCACAATTTCGCCTAAGTAAATTTTTAGTAGAATTCTTTTTGCAAAGCCTTGTAAGGAACAGTTTTTTTTACAAAACTTAGGCTTGCTTTTCAAAATGGAAAATTGTCTAAGTGTAAAAAGTTTTTGGTGCAAAGGCTTTTACTCTATTTTTTTTAAAAACACTTTGTCTAAAACTTAGAAGTTTTACAGAAATTGCATTGGTAAAACTCAAAACTCTCTATCAGAAACCTTGTTCGCCCATGTATATTTTTGATATATGTCAAAGGGGGAGGAAAGGTCAAAGTTAAGCATTTTATAACACAAGTATTCAGGGTTCTAGGGGGAGTATGAGAAATAAAGGATTTTTTTTCAAATCTATTCTGTTCATACTTCATTGATTTCTTTTCTTCCTTTTCTGAACTGCTATAAGTTTTTAGTTAACTTTGAAGTGTGTTGCCATAAATCAAAAAGGGGGAGATTGTTGTTGTAGGAAGCACCATATCGAACCTTGTTTTGATATTGGCAAAGGATTCAAAGTTAAGTATTATTTGTGATCTAACATGTTTACCAAGTGTGCAAAAAAGTCCTAGGTACACTAGGCACCTAGCGAAGGGCTGCTAGGAGTTAAAGACCTGGCGAAGGACTGCTAGGCACCTAGCGAAGGGCTGCTAGGAGTTGAAGACCTGGCGAAGGACTGCTAGGCACCTAGCGAAGGGATGCTAGGCATTGAAGACCTGGCGAAGGGCTGCTGGGCACCTGGCGAAGGGATGCTAGGAGTCTAAGACCTGGCGAAGGACTGCTAGGCATCTGGCGAAGGGCTGCTGGGAATCTAAGACCTGGCGTAGGGTTGCTAGGCACCCGGCGAAGGACTGCTTGGTACCGAAGACCTGGCGAAGGGCTGCTAGGCACCCGGCGAAGGACTGCTGGGCAAAAGTCCAACCAGAGGAGCCGATTGGCAAAAGGTAAACTCTCTTGAGAGGAGTAGGTGAGGGCGCGTTCCCCGTCGAGGGAACAGTAGGCGTCGGTTCGACCTAGGGTTCCATTTGGGAGACCTGAAGTCAGAACCAAGACAGCTACGACTGTAAAAACCTAACATTTCTTGCCTTGTTTGTTGTGGAACTAACCTTGGATGCAGGGACCAAAGGAACGTGTTTCTGCAGCTCAGAACGCCCCAAAGGAGAGGGGCAGCAGCTGGGCTAGGCTCCCGGGAGGTCCCGGGCGCCCAAGGTCAAAGCCAAACAACCAATTGAGCAAGAATCGCTTCGGAAGCTTACTGGGCCAGGCGCCCTGAAGCTCCCGGGCGCCTTGATGGTCTCGGGCGCCCTGGATGCCTCGAGCGCCCTGGGTCCAAGCCAACGAAGCAATCGAAGCGAATTCAGCTGAGAAGCCAGCAGACCAATTCAACCGGGGTGCCCCTAGTGTCCCGGGCGCCCCCGTCAGCTCCGAGCCCGATTCTAGAGGGATAAGCGCTGACTGAGCTTCGAATGAGAGTTCTCAGATCCGAAGGCACGTGTCAGGCGCCCCCAGCGTCCCGGGCGCCCCCAGGAGTGCTATGAAAGGGGCTCGACCCCTAAGGCTTCAAGATCAACTTTTCCAATGCCTCTACGCTCTTTGACTCAAGCGCTCTGCTCCGGAAACCTCCAATCTCGAGATTCAAGAGCCGACGACGACCGTCTACTCCGAAGTACGATCCACACCGGGCGTCGGTAACGAAGAGTTTAATTGTATTTACTGCACTACAACTGTAACATTTTCTATAAACATTTGCGCACATATAGAATTGCCCGCAGTAAACGGTCAAGGACCGTGGGCCTTGGAGTAGGTGCTGACCGCGACTCCTAACCATGTAAAAGTGCTTGAGTTCTTATGCTGTGTTTATTTAAATTTCCGCTGCGTATTCTCTTTTCAAATCCGAAACGCTTATAAGATATTCACCCCCCTCTATCGTATTTTCTCGATCCAACAGATTGCTCCCAGGGTAGTTGACTGCCCTCACTCAAATTCGACCATTGACAGCCCTAACGTTTGAATCCAACTATACACCAGTCGACTGCTCCTAGGGCAGTCGACTGATCCAGGGTCCAGAACCTTTTTGTGAGTTTTATCAGTCGACTGCCTCAATGGCAGTCGATTGCCCCACTCACACACCTAGGGTTTCCCTTCTTAAGTACACTTCTCTCAGCACTCGACCCTTAGGATTTCCCGAGTACAATCACACAGCACTCGTACCCTCACGACTCGACTGACTCCTCATCAGCAGCCTCGACTGTTGCCTTCGCGCCCTCTTCATCTTCAGCTCCCGTCCCTCAGATGCACGCAAGCCTCCAGTTTGCCTCCATGTCATCTTTCACGCATGCCTTGAAGTCCGTGCCCCTCAGCTCATCGTCCATGCTCTCCAAGGTCCCTCGGGTGCACACAAGCCTCCATCTTGTCTCCATGCCACCCTTCACCGTACCGAGGCCGTCCAGCTAAGTCCATATGTGTAAACCTATACATCCTGCACACTCAACATACACATATCAAATACACAAGGGAAACCTAACTTAAACCCTTTGCCCAAATATCAATACTCATGGTCACTCCGGACCACAGATTGCCTCAACAATCTCCCCCTTTTTGATGTTTGGCAATACATTTAAGTTAGGAAAACCAAATAGTAGTCAATAGCCATAATTAGCAAAAACAATGCTAAACAAACAACTGGACTTATTTTGCCAAGACTCCATCTTGGACTTACACTGCCAATGCATATGCCAATGCAAACATGGATCCTATCCCAAGGCATCCCATACACCTAACCCTCCAAGTTAAAATTTTCCACACCTAACCCTCCAAGTTAGGAATTTCCACACCTAACCCTCCAAGTTAGGAATTTCCACAGCTAGCCCTCTAAGTTAGGAATTTTCCACACCTAACCCTCCAAGTTAGGACTTTTCACAAAACCGGGCTTTTTAAAGCTTCTCCCAAGCTCCCCCTATATTAGACTTACAAAGGCTTTTTAAGAACCTCTCCCAGGTTCCCCTTACGCCAAGAATGGAGCAACCATGCTCCCCCTTTATCTTAGCACCCCCTAAACCTAGGGATTCCTGCAAAGGCGTGTTTGGTTTCCCAAATTAAACCTAATACTTCTCTCCCTTTGCCTAACATCAAAAGGCCCCAATAATATTCCAATTATTGGTTCTTTTAATAACTAATGATCCTAAACACAGTGTACTAACCCCTCATACACTTATTTTCCATCATTTGGACACAAAACCAGCTGCTGATACACAAATTAGCCCTGGCCAGTCGACTGCCCCCAGGGCAGTCGACTAATACTCTGAGAATCAATTTTTTAGGCCACATTCAGAAATGCGTCAGAAATTCCATAAATCTCCAAAATTCCCAAATTTTATGGAGAGATTTGTG
Source organism: Boesenbergia rotunda (assembly GCA_024364735.1). Classification (NCBI taxonomy): domain Eukaryota; kingdom Viridiplantae; phylum Streptophyta; class Magnoliopsida; order Zingiberales; family Zingiberaceae; genus Boesenbergia; species Boesenbergia rotunda. The sequence goes on from JAGFNQ010008051.1 coordinate 68,509, forward strand.
ATACCTATACCTACTTGGGAAAAATACATTCAACCATGTATCTATCACCATTCCCAACTTGGACACAAAACCAAAAAAAAATTTCTATGAAAATTAAGGCAACTAGGAGGCAACCTCCCCCTTGACCTATGCCTTCTCCCAATTTTCAATTTCTCAAGGTTAAGTTCTACCTAACTTAACCCATAACACCAAGTCAAGTTCTACTCAACTCAACTTCCAAGTTCTTCTACCTTTGACACTATCAAAGGATTACTCCCAAGCAACCTTATTTCTAGTGCCAAAAAGAACTCTACAAAATCCGGAAAAATCTTAAAGGTTTGCAAGCACATTTGCTAGGATATATCCTATCCTAGAAATATACGATTCCATGAAAATATCAAGTGTGCTTGACTTTTGGTACATTCTAATTTCCTCAAAAGATTTGCATTTTGTATCAACTTTAACTTCTATTTATGATTCCTTGTATTTGTCAATTCTAGCCAATATCAATTCACACAAGGAATTGTCCTCAATTCTCCCATTTTTATCTCTTAATCCTAGATGCGTATGTCCTTATCAATCTTCCCATTCATCAAACATTTATCACTTAATTGGCCCTTTTTGCATACTCTCACTGATCAGTCGACTGCCCATATGGCAGTCGACTGCCAAAACGAACAAAGAGTTTCTAGGCTAAGACCAGTCGACTGCCCCTGGGGCAGTCGACTGGTACCTGAATTTTAGGTTTTTCAGTCCAATTTCAGTAATGCCTAAATAATTCTATAAATCTCCAAAAATTCTGAAATTTCATGAGGAGATTTGTGAAGCCTATATCCAGATTCAAGGAACCTTTGTACTTGTCCTGGAGGTCTAAGGTTCGAATCTGGGGAAGGCAAAAATCCACTGCCGGGAGTGGGAAGACCATAGGGCGACTTAGAAAGTTTATATTAGAAACAATCAATGAAGAAGTCGTAACTAAGCGTAATCTGCTTCGACAGCTATGTTACAATACTTTTATGTACCATGCATATTACAATAATACTATAATGTTAATTATGTAACATGGCCCCTCTAGCCCCATCAGGCGGCTCTCTAGGCCGTGCCCTACGGTCTTCCCACTCTCGGCAGTGGGTTTTTGCCTTTCCCAGATTTGAACCCTAGACCTCCAGGACAAGTACTAAAGTTCCTTGAATCTGGTAGCCAAGTGAGCCGCTTGGGAAAAATATGTTTCCAAACAAATGTACTTCAAATCCCAAGATTGGCACGAAACTCAACTTCTCCTAAAGTGTATCATTTCAACTTCTCCCAAAAGTCCCAATTGTGGTTTCTCCTCAATGTTTCTTTTTATACTTGATCATAACTCATTTCTATCACTGAAATATATGGTGTTCAATCATTAAACCTTAATTTTATCAAATATAACCGTATTTTCACCTTTTTCTCCCTAAATTCTATTTTTATGTGCCAAAACCTAGGATTAAGACTTACCCAAGTCTTCCAACCTTTTTTGGCACATTTCACCTAATTTCCTAAGAGAGAAACTCTTGAGATCCATTTACCATGGACCCCAAAGGCTCCTAGAGCTCCCCCTTGAGCTCTTACCCCTAGCCACCTCCTTAGGTGACTCAATCCACACTAGACCACACTGGTGTGCCCCGTGATTCTTGGCCTACAAAATGGGCCTTCTTAATCCTGGACACCTTGTCTTTGGTTAAGTCCTTCTCTTTCCCTTTAAATGACACCCCCTTGTCATTTTTGGACTTCTCCTTCTTGCCATGATTGTATGCTTCCCCAGCATACTTCTTTTTGTTGGTATTGGAGACTCTAGGCTGGTAGCCCAAACCCGATCTATCATAGTTGGGTTTTAGACTACCCAACACCATGTCTAGACCCTTAGATCCTGATAGATCAATTGACGTTGGTAGAGGGGGGGATGAATAGTAATTTTTCGAACCCCTTTCTTCCTACACGGTTAGTTGCACAGCGGAATATATAATAAAACAAAACTAACAATAAAGAACAACGCTAACAACCTGATTTACTTGGTATCCACCCTGGACGGGTGACTAATCCAAGAATTCATCGGTGGATCAATCCCCGGATAACCTCCGGCTAGCCCTCGTCGCTCCTTGTGGATGGAGAAACCTCGTCACAACACCTTGGACACTATCTGGGCACAAAAGACTACTAATTCACTTTACCCAAGCGAGTTTCGTCAAGAAACCCCAGCCCTAACTGAGTTCTCTTTAAATAGAACTCAGGCTGGAAACCCACTGGCAGTCGACTGCTCCCAGGGCAGTCAACTGCCCTCACTTGAATTCGACCGTTGACACCCCCAACGTTCGAATCCAGCTGTACACCAGTCGACTGCCCCACTCACACACCTAGGGTTACACTCCCCGAGTACACTTTACTCCGCACTCGAACCCTATGATTTCCTGAGCACAATCACACAACACTCGTACCCTCACGACTCGACTGACTCCTCCGCAGCCTCGACTGTTGCCTTCACGCCCTCTTCATCTTTGGCTCCCATCCCTCAGATGTGTTGGGACCGGGTGCATGTTGACATGGATGCGGGTTCGTAATTTTAAAATTAATTACGTGCAGCGGAAGGTTTAGCATAAATAATTTCTCTAAATCATTTAACCACACATCTAAGCATTCAATTTTATCTTGTGTAGACTGTTGGGACCGGGTGCATGTTGACATGGATGCGGGTTCATAATTTTAAAATTAATTACGTGCAGTGGAAGGTTTAGCATAAATAATATCTCAAATTATTTAATCACACATCTAAGCATGCAATTTTATCTTGTGTAGAGATGATCATATATATAAAATTTTGCAGAAACATAAACTAATTTACGTATTACCTCGCATAACTCGAAAGAAGGGACGAGATCCAACCGTAAGCGTCCCTTGGAAGCTCCGTCTCTATTTGCATCCACGCCGAGTATCTTCGGGATGACTTCGCAAAGCCACGAGTTTCGTGTTCTCGAGAACTACTAGATTCTCCGAGAACGCGATGAGAAAACCAAGAGAGAAGTCAGAAGACTAACCACAAAAGGATGGTCGGCTGGTGCTCCTTCTTGGGGCTGGTTGGCGCACGGCAAGAAGGGGAGAAGAGAAGGAGAGAAAGAGAGGGAGAGAGCCTATGCCTTCGTCTCTTCTATTATCACCCAAGTCTTGCCTTGGGTCCTTTATATAGTGGCCTCTCAACCATCAAGTCTCTCAAATATGGAATAACTTATTTTATCATGCCAAGTTTGATTTTATATCATGGTTAAAATCATATTTTAATTCATGATAAAAATCAATCAAGTCTCTCCTCTCTTATGGAATAAATTTCCTTATCATGGTAAATCAATCCATGATTGATTTTATAAAATAAACCAATCCATGGTTCATTGTAATTTCCATGAAAAATAAACCAAACCTTGGTTTAAAAATTTATATCATCCATAATTTTATAAAACAAACCACACTTGGTTTATTTTATAAATTGAACCAAAACTTGGTTCTCTCCCTTTGTTGTGGCCGACCAAGCAAAGAGGATGGAGGCCCTCTTTGGCCGGCCCATCCAAGCCAAGCCCCAAAGAATTAAACTTATTTAATTCATCTATTAAGTCTTCAAAAGACTTAGCCAATTTACTCTTCCGATGCGTCTCTGAAAAATTCAGATTCGACTTATCGTTTGGCTCAACCAAACCTAATCTCTCTTGATTGGAAAATCTAATTTTTAACTCATTTAAATCCCTCAGATTACTCATAGTGCGTGTGACTAAATAGGCTTTCAATTTATGTTGGCCGTCTATAATTAATCAATTATAGAACGATCATGAGTGGCACCTAGTAGTACATTATGATCCCCAATTAATCTAAAGATCAACGGTTGACCTCAGAAACAATCCTGAAACCCTTCAGCAGCTATAATGAATCGTGCCCCATTCCCTTCATCATCTTATACCCACTTGGTTCAGGACATGGTCTATGTGTGTCAGTCCCCACTAGGCTGACTACGTCACACCTAGCCCAAGTAACGTTTTCTCGTCCTACGGATTCTATTACTCTCATGTATTTAAGAGATTCATACTCTGAATATGTCATGCTCTGGCCAGAGCCTTCAAGTAATAATCCGACGATAGGCCTTGGGTATACATCTCCTCGCAAGGAGTGGTGAATCCTTTGTAGGCTGTTCAAACATCTTCGGGCACTTCGGCTTATACCCAGTCATCCTTGGTCCACACCTCCTTGGAGATGCTTGCTTAAGATGTCAAAGTATAAGTCTCCATGAACAAGATGACTTGAACACCGCAAGTCAAAGGAACATCGCACTTAAGCTGCAGTAAGAACTTCACTGACATATCTATATGTAGACTACCATATGAAGTTTTACAGCCAGTCACTCTAATGAACTAGTTCCCTTAACTAGCATTCATGTTTATCTCCGGACATCTCAATGTCACCAGCCAGTGAGAATCAGCTGATTAGAGAATAACCCATGCTAGTCTCAACAGAATTGATAGTGTCCGTATTTATCAATTCATCGACTAGGGACAATTTCAATACTTCACAATTGCACATGTAGAGATAATCTCTAGTTGTGAATTTATCACAAATTCTCTCATGCTGTGAATTATATTGCGGACATTCAGTAAATGAGTTTAAGATCTCAATCAAATACACAAACATGTATACTCAAATAGTGAATATTCATTTATTAGGATAAATGATTATAATCATAAGGCGATTGTCTTAGGGCACTTCTCTCATATCACTAACAAACTCCCACTTGGCCTAATGCCAATCGCTACGGTACCCAATACCACAGGCTCTAACCCCTCAAACTTACTTTAAGGCAAGGCCTTAGTTAAAGGATCCGCTAAATTCCTTTCAGTGGGAATTTTCTCAATTTGTATATCATTCCTACTTATAATCTCTCTGATCAGATGATAGCGGCGAAGCACATGTTTGGATCGCTGATGAGACCTTGGTTCCTTTGCTTGTGCAATAGCTCCATTGTTGTCGCAGTAAACCGGTATTGCTTCATCAATGGTTGGAACCACACCAAGTTCTGAGACAAAATTTTTGATCCAGACTGCTTCCTTTGCTGCTTCCGAAGCTGCAATATATTCCGCTTCCGTGGTAGAATCCGCTACGGTGTCTTGCTTGAAACTCTTCCAACTTATTGCGCCTCCATTCAAAATAAATACGTATCCGGACTGAGATTTGGAGTCATCCTTATCTGTCTGGAAACTGGTATCTGTATACCCATGTATTACCATATCACCTTCTCCATATATTAGGAACACATCCTTAGTGTTTCATAAGTACTTGAGGATTGTCTTGACAGCCGCCCAATGATCCATACCTGGATCAGACTGGTATCTGCTTGTGACGCTCAGAGCATACGATACATCGGGCCTAGTACATAACATAGCATACATGATAGATCCTATCACGGATGCATAAGGAATCTTATTCATGCAAATCCTCTCGTCTTCTGTGCGCGGACACATAGACTTCGAAAGGTTGATCCCATGCCTGATGGGAAGGTAACCTTTCTGGATTCCGACATGGTAAACCTTTCTAGCACTCGGTGTATATATGTAGACTGCGAAAGACCAAGCAACCGTTTTGATCTATCTCTATAGATTCTAATCCTATGGATATAGGTTGCTTCTCCCAGGTCTTTCATGGAGAAAGTTTTGGACAACCAAATTTTAACTGACTGTAAGACTGATATATCGTTTCCTATAAGTAATATGTCATCGACATATAACACTAGGAATATGACTGCACTCCCACTAACCTTCTTGTACACACAAGGTTCGTCAGGATTTTGTGAGAAATCAAACACATTGATTGTCTCATCAAAACGGATGTTCCAGCTCCTGGATGCTTGCTTTAGTCCATATATGGATCGTTGAAGCTTGCATACTTTGGTTTTATTAACCGATGTGAAACCTTTAGGTTGTATCATGTATACATCCTCAAGCAGGTTTCCGTTAAGGAAAGCTGTTGTCACATCCATTTGCCTTATCTCATAATCATAATGAGCTGCTGTGGCTAGGAGCATCCGAATGGATTTAAGCATAGCTATTGGTGAATAGGTTTCGTCATAATCAATTCCTTGTTTCTGACGATATCCTTTTGCCACTAATCTAGCCTTAAAGGTAACAACATTACCTTCTATGTCGGTTTTCTTCTTGAAAACCCACTTGCACCCTATGGGCTTAATCCCTTCAGGTGGGTTAACCAAGTCCCATACTTGATTTTTGTACATGGAATCCATTTCCGACTTCATGGCTTCAAACCATTTATCCCTTTCTGAATTTTTCAGAATATCTTCAAAACTGATAGGTTCGTCATCGTTAATGAGTAACACGTCGTTCGATTCACTTATGAGAAATCTATATTTCTCTGGAATATTGCGTGTCCTATCAGACCTACGAAGAAGTGGTGTTGTTTTAGGTTCAACTGATAGCTCATCTTTATGAGTTATTGGTTGTAGGTCTAGACTAGGTGTCTCTGTAATGTCTATTGGAGTTTCTTGAACTTCTTCAAGTTCAAAGCTACTCCCACTATTTTCTTGTAAAAGAAATTCTTTTTCTAGAAATACAGCATGCCTTGAAACAAACACCTTTTGTTCCAAGGGATGATAGAATTGGTAACCTTTCGTTTCCTTAGGGTATCCAATAAATAGACATTTATCAGACTTAGCATCCAATTTGTCTGATACAGTCCGCTTTACATAAGTAGGACAACCCCATATATTTAGGTGAGATAAATGAGGTTTCTTACTATTCCACGTCTCATATGAAGTAGTAGAGACTACCTTGGTCGGGACTCTGTTTAGTAAGTAAACAGCTGTCTTAAGCGCATAGCCCCAAAAGGATTTTGGAAGAGTTACATGATTCATCATAGATCTAGCCATGTCCATCAAGGTTCGGTTACGCCTCTCAGATACACCATTATGCTGTGGTGTATATGGCGGAGTCCATTGAGACAATATCCCATTGTTCCTTAAGATAATCTTGAAACTCTTGACTTAAGTATTCACCACCCCGATCGGATCGAAGTATCTTAATACTTTTGCCAAGCTGTTTCTCTACTTCACTTCTGAACTCTTTGAATTTCTCAAAAGCTTCAGATTTGTGTTTCATTAAGAACACATACCCGAATCGTGAGTGATCATCGATAAAGGTAATGAAGTAGTTATAGCCTCCTTGTGCAAGAGTTGACATTGGTCCACATACAACAGTATGTATTAGACCAAGCAATTCTCCCACTGGTTTAACTTTTTCGGAAAAGGTAATTTGGTCATCTTGCTTTTTAAGCATGATTCGCATGTATCAAATGAACCGGGTTCAAATGATTCCAGAATTCTACATCGGTGTAATTTGGTTATGCGTTTCTTACTTACATCGCCAAGACGACAATGCCACATATAGGAGTCTATTTGATTATCTATTCGAGCACGTTTGTTGTTAACTTCGATATTGAAAACGTCACCGGATAAATCTATCGTGTAGATACCATTGCATAAAGTTCCGGTCCCATAAAGAACACCATTTAAAGTTATGTAACAGCAATTGTTACTAAAAGTTAAATGATAACCCTTTTCATTCAAGCATGAAATAGATACAATGTTCTTTATTAACGAAGGAACAAAATAACAATTATCCAATTCTAAGACAAGTCCAGTAGGGAGCTTTAGCAAATATGTTCCGATGGCAACAGCAGCAATCTTTGCTCCATTTCCAACTCGCAAATTCGCTTCTCCCTTGACGAGTCTTCTTCTATTCCTTTAGCCCCTGTATGTCATTACATATATGTGAGCTACACCCAGTATCAGGTACCCAGGTGTCCGAGGAAATAGAGTGACATTCAATAACGAAGATGCCTGAAGAGGATGGGGCATCAGATGCCTTCTTCTTCAAGGACTCAAGATAAACCTTGCAGTTTCTTCGCCAGTGGCCCTCCTTGCCACAGTGATGGCAAGTGCCTTTTGGTGCTTTTCAATCTTTTTGGCCTTTTTCTTCCTTCCCTTATTTTGTTCTTTGGGCTTCCTCTTAGAGCGTTTCTTTGTGGAACTAACTAATAGTACCGTCTTCTGATCCTGCTTTACAGAAGGCTCTACAGTCTTTAGCAGGTTAAGCAACTCAGGAATGGTAGTCTCCAGTTTATTCATCCGATAGTTCATCACAAACAATGAGTAACTCTTGGGCAAACAATGCAGAATTAAGTCAATACTTAGTTCGTGATCCATTGCAAATCCGAGTGTGCCTAGTCGCTCAATGTACCCCAATATCTTCAACTCAAACTGTGAAACAGAAGTGCCTTCCTGCATCTTAGAGGTGAAGAGGAGTCTGGAGACCTCAAACCTTTCGGATCTCGCCTGCTCGTCAAACAGCTCATGAAGATGGAAGACGATGGTATGAGCATTCATATGCTCATGCTGCTTTTGTAGCTCAGGTACCATAGCGGCCAGCATGATGCAACTCGCAAGTTCAGAATCGGCCACATGTTTCTGATAGACCACTAATTGGTCTGGAGTTGCATCTTCAAGAGGATGGTTGGGAAGTTGTTCTTCAAGGACATAAGCAAGCTTTTCTGCCTTGAGGACTATCCTCAGGTTTCGAAGCCAGTCCATGAAGTTTGGCCCAGTCAGCTTATTGGTGTCCAAAATGGAACGCAAATTCAGAGAAGACATGATCAGGTGATTATCCTAGAAATACAAATTGAGTTTATGTTATGAGAATGATAAAGAATGCATTAATATACATTAATTAAATCCTATTTATTTTTCGAATTGAATAACCCTTTTTATCAATTCGGGACATCGTACGATCATCTCCAAATAGGTTGATATCCAACCATAGATAAGAACAACCATGGCTAGAGTCCATCAAGTTATTCTTAGCTATGAAGGTAGGTAATTATACCGATTACATATTATACATATGTAACTATCACATTATGCTATCAACTAATTGAATTTTTGCATAAATCATTGGGTTGTTAACTCATTAACAAGTATGTAAAAATATACATAGCACCCAACTGCACCTCTCTTTACATCGACCTTGGCTGTGGCACAACAAATCGATGCTACAAGCTTAAGGCTGACCCATTAATCAAGAAATAGTTTTAATATGGTTGGAGCTCATTCAACCGTTTAGTCAGGCTTGGATGTGTCCAACAACCAAAACTAAGGATTGACCTCTGACTCCAACTATATTAATCATAAACTAATTCCATGGTTTGAACATGTTGAGGTTCAAGTCGGGCATGGATGTGTCCATCAACCCAAACGAGAAACAAAACTCCGGTTCTAACCATATAATGGAAGGTGTTGACCTTAATATTTTGTAAGGGGTTTTGGGTCTCATACTTTTCTTTTATGCACATTCATGACATATAATTATGTCATGTTCTAACGATTTCCTTAATAAAGTATGTATGTGACTTAATTTATCAAGTCTCATTAATTGAATTAGGAACGAATTTCCTAATTCTAATTTCATACTTTATTCAAGAATTGTTTTGGGAAACAATTTCCTAAATTATCATAATCAATTTCGGAAATAATATGTTTAAGACTTTGATTTCTTTAAATCAAATCTTATTAAATTAAGAGCCAGATTCCTTTATTTCAACCACATATTATTTTCATTAAAATCTCATTTAAGGAAATATACTCTATAGGAAACAATTTTCATAATTAATTTTGGAGACAATAATATGTAAGAGCATCACCTCATAAAACAAATAAGGAAATTATCGTTTAAGAATCACCTCAAAAATTTTCAAGATTTGATCACATATTTTATTTATGGAAAATTAATATCAATAACTTAATTTGGACGGCTCCCCGAGGCTCAATCTAAATTAAACATTTGACAGCTTAAATTCAATTTAGGAAATTTAATTATAACAACTAACTTTAAATTGGACGGCTCCCCGAGGCTCAATCCAAAATAAAAAATTTTGTAAATAATTTAATTTCCAATTATAAATTTAAATGCCAATTAATATTCCCATAATTTGTCTAGATTTTCTTTAAAGAAAGTGCCCAAAATTGTGAGCTTTCCATAAATGGAAAGTTCCCAAAAATAAAAGGTTTTCAGAATAATTGTAAGTTTCTGGTACAAAGAAAACTTACGTTTTTCCAAAATTAGAAAATTTTCAAAATAGGAAATTTCTAAAATTGGAAAGTTTCCAAAAATGGAATGTTTTCACAATTATCATAAAATTTCAGAAACAGAGATATTTCAAAAGTTTGCAAAATTTCATGAGGATTTCCAAACTTTGAAATTCCTAA
>JAGFNQ010008052.1:0-18608 GCA_024364735.1 Boesenbergia rotunda
GGGTCATCGGTTGTCGTTGCGATTGTCGGCCGTGAATAATAGTCGATCGTCAGCGGTGATCGCCGGTCGTCGTTGCTGATTGTCGGCCGTGAATAATAGTCGGTTGTCGACGGTGATCGCCGGTCGTCATTGCCGGTCGTCGGCTGTCGGCGGTCACCGGTCGACGATCATCGCCCGCCGATGCCAGTCATCGATTGTCGGCGCCGACCGCAGTCGACGGTCGCCGGCCGTCGGCGGTGGTTGCCCGCCGTCGTTGCCAGTGGTCGCCCGCGAATAATATCTCTTTTGCTAAAATAAATATTGGAGAATAATTTTGAAAAAATAAGTTTCATAATCCTGAAATCAAGAAAAACTTTACTTTTTTAAGGTTTTTCGATTTCGAGATTACGTGTCAGGCATCAATCATTATTTAAGAATCACTAACTATTTAAACCAAATAAAATTTCTATTGATAAATAACTAAAATTATCAAGGATAATCTTTAACCAAACATTATTTGGGAATCACTAACTATTTAAACCAAATAAAATTTCTATTGATAAATAACTAAAATTATCAAGGATAATCCTTAATCAAACGCACTCTGAAATGGAAAATTAATCCCTAGGAATTAACAGTTGATTAGTATAAGAATATTGAGATGTAGAGGTCAAATTCTAACTAACATATTTCTGTCCTTTGCATATATTAATTATTATTTGAATTAGTAGATATTTTTTATTTATTTATTTTTATAATATTTAAATATGAATTATAAGCTATGTTTCAGATAAATATTATCATTTTTTATTGTCACTAAAATAGAAAATTAAACTAATAAAACGATTTTTGGGAGTGTTTATTGTACGATTTAAATAGAAAATAATTATTTTTTATCACATATTTTTGATTTGATTGGATGAACTAGATTAAAATAAGACTTATGTTGAATGTCAATTTGGTTAATTATATATTAAGTCAAAATAGAGGACAACTTAATATCTTTTTATAATAAAATATATTTGTCGTCTGGATTAATTTAATTAAATTAATGTTACGTTAAAAACTTACTAAAAAAATTATGTTGAATAAATATACTAAAGTGTCTATTTAACTACAAAATTAATAACTATATATATTTTTATTATTGAAAAATGCAAAAACACCAGTAACAGTATATTAAAATCAATAACATACTTCAATTTTGATTATATCGTAGTATACTACATGCACACTATCTCTTTGTAATACTGGTTAATATTATATTTTATCATTATAAACAGTAAGTACTATAACATAAATATTTCATTTTTAATTGAACTAAAAAAGATGATAATATTTATTCAGGTGGTTTTAGTATTATCAGCCCTAATTAAATATAAGCATATAAATTATACGGCAATTTACCAAACAGCGTATCCAAGAATAGATATTTACTAAACAGTGTACCATGGTTTCATTTTCACCAAAAGGCACACTTAATAATAATGAACTTCCTCTTATACCCCTCCTGTTATCTACTATCTTTCTCCTTCTCTCTCAGTAATAAATTTCGAGACGTTTACAGATACTTTTTCAGACTTTTATTTTAAAATAATATATTATGAAATCGACGCTGAAAACGTTGTAAGGTAAATATCAAAAATATATTTCAGTTAACAAATATCTCATCGAACGTGATTTAAAAATATAAATAAATAATTTTTATATTTGATTAATAGAAATTAATATATTAAATAATATTTAATATATATATATTAATATATATATAAAAATATTAATAAATATATTAATAATATTTAATAAATATATTAATATCTCATTCCACGCTCTTTATTAATATATATATTAATAAATATATATTAATATATTAATAAATATATTAATATATAAAAAAATTGAAAAAAAACGTTGGTTGATTATTAAAAAAAGAGCGTGTATTGATTTCAGGCCCACGCTGGGCCTGAAATCAATATATTCAGGCCCAGCGTGGGCCTGAAATTTTTTATTTCAGGCTCAAATTGGGCCTGAAAACTTTTGATTCAGGCCCGACGTGGACTTAAATTTTTTTCTATTTTAAAAATATATTAATATATAAAAAACCTATCAAAATATTTAATTTCAGATTCAAACACAGGGCCTGAAGTCATCCCAGGAGGGTCTGAAGTCAAATAACTTCAGATCCTATAAATAATTAATTTAATAAATAATAATTAAATATAAAAAAATATTTTTAAAATTAAAAATTTTCAATGTCCTGGGGCCTGAAGTCATCCAACTTCGGGCCTAAGGAGGGCCTGAAGTCATCAGACTTCAGGCCCTCCCTCATTCATATAAAAAAAATATAAAAAATTTTTTTATAAAAAGGTTTAATATATAATTACATATTATATAGGAGTGGTTTAGGTATATCAGTGAGTTTGGGTACCGAAACATCTAATAGGAGTGGTCTAGGAGATTAGATTTTGGGTGTCGAAACATCTAATCTTGCTGTATCACCAATGCTATAGGAGTAGTTTAGGTATATCAGTAAGTTTTGAGCAAAACTCACTGATGGACTTACCATATTTGGAATTCTGAAAACTCTATATCAGTAGACAGGGTTGAGCTAGGAGATGAGATTTTGGGTGCCGAAACCTCTAATCTTGCTGTATCACCAATGTTATAGGAGTGGTTTAGACATATCAGTGAGTTTTGAGCAAAACTCACTGATGGACCTACCATATTTGGAATTCTGAAAACTCTATATCAGTAGACAGGGTTGAGCTAGGAGATGAGATTTTAGGTGCCGAAACCTCTAATCTTGCTGTATCACCAATGTTATAGGAGTGGTTTAGATATATCAGTGAGTTTTGAGCAAAACTCACTGATGGACCTACCATATTTGGAATTCTGAAAACTCTATATCAGTAGACAGGGTTGAGCTAGGAGATGAGATTTTAGGTGCCGAAACCTCTAATCTTGCTGTATCACCAATGCTATAGGAGTGGTTTAGGTATATCAGTGAGTTTTGAGCAAAACTCACTGATGGACCTACCATATTTGGAATTTTGAAAACCCTATATCAGTAGATAGGGTTGAGCTAGGAGATGAGATTTTGGGTGTCGAAACCTCTAATCTTGCTGTATCACCAATGCTATAGGAGTGGTTTAGGTATATCAGTGAGTTTTGAGCAAAACTCACTGATGAACCTACCATATTTGGAATTCTGAAAACTCTATATCAGTAGACAGGGTTGAGCTAGGAGATGAGATTTTAGGTGCTGAAACCTCTCATCTCCTAGCTCAACCCTGTCTACTGATATAGAGTTTTCAGAATTCCAAATATGGTAGGTCCATCAGTGAGTTTTGCTCAAAACTCACTGATATATCTAAACCACTCCTATAACATTGGTGATACAGCAAGATTAGAGGTTTCGGCACCCAAAATCTCATCTCCTAGCTCAACCCTGTCTACCGATATAGAGTTTTCAGAATTCCAAATATGGTAGGTCCATCAGTGAGTTTTGCTCAAAACTCACTGATATACCTAAACCACTCCTATAGCATTGGTGATACAGCAAGATTAGAGGTTTCGACACCCAAAATCTCATCTCCTAGCTCAACCCTGTGTACTGATATAGAGTTTTCAGAATTCCAAATATGGTAAGTCCATCAATGAGTTTTGCTCAAAACTCACTAATATACCTAAACCACTCCTATAGCATTGGTGATACAGTAAAATTAGATGTTTCGGCACCCAAAATCTCATCTCCTAGACCACTCCTATTAGATATTTCGGCACTCAAACTCACTGATATACCTAAACCACTCCTATATAATATGTAATTATATATTAAACATTTTTATAAAAAAATTTTTATATTTTTTTATATGAATGAGGGAGGGCCTGAAGTCTTATGACTTCAGGCCCTCCTTGGGCCTGAAGTCTGACTTCAGGCCCTCCTTAGGTATGAAGTCGGATGACTTCAGGCCCCAGGGCACTGAAAATTTTTTAATTTTAAAAATATTTTTTTATATTTAATTATTATTTATTAAATTAATTATTTATAGGATCTGAAGTTATTTGACTTCAGACCCTCCTGGGATGACTTCAGGCCATATGTTTGAATCTGAAATTAAGTGTTTTGATAGATTTTTTTATATATTAATATATTTTTAAAATAGAAAAAAATTTAAATCCACGTCGGGCCTGAATCAAAAGATTTCAGGCTTAATGTAGGCCTGAAATAAAAATTTTAGGCCCACGCTAAGCCTGAAATAAAAAATTTCAAGCCCAGCGTGGGCCTGAAATAAAAATATTTCAGGCCCACGCTGGGCCTGAATGTATTGATTTCAGGCTCAGCGTGGGCCTGAAATCAATACACGCTCTTTTTTTTAATAATCAGCCAACTTTTTTTTTTAATTTTTTTATATATTAATATATTAATATATTTTTATTAATATATTTATTAATAAAAAGTGTGGGATGAGATATTAATATATTTATTAAATATTATTAATATATTTATTAATTTTTTTATATATATTAATATATATATTTAATATTATTTAATATATTAATTTTTATTAATCAAATATAAAAATTATTTGTTTATATTTTTAAATCACGTTCGATGAGATATTTGTTAACTGAAATATTTTTTTGATATTTACCTTACAATGTTTTCAGCGCTGATTTCATAATATATTATTTTAAAATAAAAGTCTAAAAAAGTATCTGCTGACGTCTCGAAATTTATTACTAATAGAGAGAAGGAGAAATACAGTAGATAACAGGAGGGGTATAAGAGGAAGTTCATTATTATTAAGTGCGTCCTTTGATGAAAATAAAACCATGGTATACTATTTGGTAAATATTTATTCTTGAATATGTTGTTTGATAAATTATCGTAAATTATAAGACATTTTGTCTAGCTCACAAGCCCAATAAAATATTTTACATTCATTAGTAATTGATCCCCAAAATATTACATCTTTAATGAGCATTATTATTATGATAATATAATAATATGATGTAGACTTGCAGCATTATCATATTATCATAGTTATGATTTATAACTATTATAATTGTGACCCTGGCCTGAAGACTTGGATCGAGTTCATCAAGCACATGATAAAATTACAAATTAAATGAAATAAGGATCGATTTAAATCGAAAGAAATATTCTCTCGTATAATCCTATATGATTTCTTGATATATTACTCTATAAATATAAGGATGCCGAAAAATAGAATATTTTTTAGAATAAAAATGAAGTGAGATGGAATGAAATGTTATTTCAATGATACAAGGTCACATAGAAATACTTTTTAACACTTTCAATAAATGTCATTTATTTTTTCTCCTTACAATTATAAAAATATGAATAATGTAAAAAAAATAATGGATAATTAAAAAAAAAACATCTCTTTGTAGTAGTATCTTTTTCGACCTTTAATTTATTCATACAAAGGTAGCATAAATTTTCATCGACAATTAGAAAAATTTGAAAAACATAGATGACCCACTAAGAATAATCTAACATCACAAATGAATTAAGTCTCATAGTTATTTATTTACATTGCGTGATAATCGAACCTTCATTAGTTGAAAAATCTATATGACTATTTACCATCGCACCTAATTTCGAGGATAATATTTGAATTATCCTTCTTTATCTAAGTGGGTCTAAAATTTAAAGGGGCGCTTGGTATAAATTTAGTAATAAGAATGATAATGAATTTAATTGAAGGGTTTATGAGTTTGGTGATAACCTAATAAGAGGTGGGTTATGAAATCAAGGGTATCATATCCTTATTTTGATTCCGATTCTCGTATACCAAGCATCATCAATAAAAATGAAATAGATTTCATTCTCATTCCCACCTTCTAAACTCACATATCAAATACTTCTAAATGTAAAAAAATTAATCAGTCTAAATATAAAGAAATTAATCAGTGCATATATTATAACATTTATAAAATTGATAACATTGATAACATTTATATATCCCATAGGATCTCTCGGAATGGCGTAGGTTAAATCAATATGCTTGTTATTCCAAATAGCCTTGGTCTAAGTTCTAGACGAAATAAAATTAGTCTGGTATCAGGATAGGCTTATGTTCTGTCAAAAACTTGCTTATGATGATGGAATAATATAGGTCAGATATGGAATTATATATATTAGACTTAGCATGAACTTGATATGTGATGATATCATGTCCAACGCGAACTTGATATCGTGATGCTAGACTCATGTTCTAGTTGAAGCATAATTATCATAACATTAGAACACCTCCGGAGACCCGTAAAGAAGCAATGGAGAGCATCTTTATATTGGTGCAATCTTTATTAGGTCAGGGTTGACCTAGTTTACCTAGGCTCGGGTGAGTTTATATTTGGTAAGCTTAAGTTTCGATGTTTGATAATGATGTTTGAATATCGTGTGAGTTAAGTAGGTCAAGGTTGACTGGAGACTTATCTAGTGAGACTAGGCACACCTAGTGGGACTAGGTGAAGTCCAGGTGGATCGGGGAGATCGCATACTGGTACGGGAAAAAATCCTAGTGGGACTAGGTGAAGTCTAGGTAGATCAGGGAGATCGCACGCTGATACGAGAAAAATCCTAGTGGAACTAGGCACACCTAGTGGGACTAGGTGAAGTCCAAGTGGATCGAGGAGATCGCACGTGGGCAAGGTGGAAGTCTACCGAGAGACTAGACCTAACTCGAGGTTAGGCAAACCTGGTTGGGAACTAGGTTAATTCCTAGTTGGGAACTAGGCAAAGAAAAAAATCCAAGTCGATAAAGGTTTGATTGGACACTTGGTGAGGAAGTCCTAGCAGGTCACGGTTGACCGGAGTTAGGCAAGGGAACCCTAGACTTGTGCACACAAGTTAGGATTGGGGTCAATCGATTAAGTAATCGATTTGGTGTTGGTTTCTCGAAACAGAAGTCCTCTTAATCGATTGAGTGATCGATTAAGGAGAGAATGAATTGATTGGATAATCGATTGGGAGAATTGGATTGCGATAATAGAAGTAGGTTGAATCGATTCAGTCTCCTCTTAATCGATTGAGCAATCGATTAAGGAGAATGATAATCGATTGGTCAATCAATTACAGTGGAATTGCGTGAGGCACAGAGAGGTGCTGAGTCGATTCAGCAATCGATTAAGATCGTCTTAATCGATTGGCTAATCAATTAAGCTTCAAAAAATAGTCGTTGAACGACTAAGTCTGACGTGGTAATCGAT
Source organism: Boesenbergia rotunda (assembly GCA_024364735.1). NCBI lineage: Eukaryota > Viridiplantae > Streptophyta > Magnoliopsida > Zingiberales > Zingiberaceae > Boesenbergia > Boesenbergia rotunda. The sequence goes on from JAGFNQ010008052.1 coordinate 7,219, forward strand.
TGGGTGATCAATTAAGGGAACCCTAGGTCGCGGGTATATAAGGTTTTTACGCATGTTGAAGCAGAACTTCTTCCGCACTTCTTCTCCTCCTTCATCGTCATTTCATGAGAAGTCTTGGGAGCATAGTGCTGCTGTATTTCCAAGGTTCTAGAGGCGATCTCAAACTAGAAGAAAGCAAGAAAAGCAAAGAGAGCTCATTGTTGTAAATCTTGTAAGATTTTCTTTGTATTTTCATGTATTCTTGTTGTATCTTCTTGAGAGCTTGTACGAGGTTTCTCCACCTCCACAAAGGAGTCTTTCATAATGTTTGAGAGAGTGAGGAGAGCGGATTCTTGGATTAGTCACTTAAAGGAGGTGGACACCAAGTAAATCGAGGTGTTAGCATTGCTCAAGCCTTCCGCCGCAACAAATCTTCATCGAGTAAAGATCGGAGCTAATCACCCCCTCTAGCTAGGGGTGTCAAAAATCAACACGACCCGACGACCCAACCCGAATCGACCCGAAAAAAATCGGGTTCGGGTTGAAAATTTTTGGGTTCGGGTCGGGTTCGGGTTGAGGGGTTTCGGGTTGAAAAATTTCGGGTTGGGTTCGGGTCGGGTTCAGGTCGGGTTCGGGTTGACCCAAATTTAATATTTTATAGATTTTTTAGGGTTAAATCAAATTTTATTTTGAAAATTAAGATATTTTTATGTATATTAATATCAATATAGTATGATCATGATGAAGTATTAGGATAAAAGTGAAGAATTATAGGGAAAATGGTGAAAAAAAACGTTTTGAATCGGTTTTTTTCGGGTTATTTGGGTCAGGTTGGTCGGGTTCGGGTTCGGGTTTGGGGGTTTCGGGTTGAAATCGGGTTCGGGTTGAGAGTTAAAAATTTTTTTTTGCCAACCCGACCCGACCCACCCGAATTGACACCCCTACCTCTAGCTCTCCTATTGGTCCTAATACTTTGGACTCCTTGTAGCCCGACCTCACTTGAAAATGGGTGCAAATGGACCCATGCAGGTCCATCAGTAGGTTTTGACCAAAACTCATTGATAGACCTAGGCTATTTGGATTTATGCAAACTCGCGATCACTAGGAAGGGTTGGAAGAGGAGAAGATAAATATGATATCAAATCTTGGTTTTACACACTATCAATGAGTTTCTTGTGGCATGCCAATTGGCATGGAATAGTGCAGCCGTTGGATTTTCTACAAATTGAACAGTAGAACATGTTAATTGGAGTTTAAATTTCTAAGCATGTTGTCACCCAATGTTTAAAGTCATAATTTAGAACTTACTTATTTGAAAGTTCGAAGCACACTCTGTAAAGTTGAAACTTACTATTGGACTTAGCCTACTTGGATTTCTAAAAGCTTGCAGCCGTTAGGAAGGCTATTTGGATTTAACACCATAAGTGGAATTTGATTGTTTGAGGACTCCTATATTGAGGCAATCTATGATCCATGAGACCATGTGTTTTGATATTTGGGCAAAATGTTTAAGTTATATTTGCCCTTGTATTTAATATGTGTATTTGAGTGTGCAGGTTTTGCACGATACACATAGACTTAGTTTGATGCTTCGGGTTCAGTGAAGGATGGTGCATACGAGAGACCATGGACAAGGCAGGTGTAACGCCCGCCTTTTTCCCCCACCTTATGGTGCGGCGGAAAGCGGCGTTACGCTAAACATACATGTACGTACAAAACCTCTTAATGCAGCGGAATATTTTTTTTCTTCTACACATGCTTTTAACCATGCAACTAATACATGAAACATCTATACATGCCTAAACTTGTCATTCATGAACCTAGTGTCATTGGACTTAGCATATTAACGACATGCATGACATCATGATATAACCATTTCATAGCTTATTCATAATCATCATAAGTAGCAAGTAACTTATCCGTAAACATCATGAGTCTTAAGTCATTCATTAGGCATAACCATTATAAACATAGCATAGAATCTAAGGAAGCATTTCAAAAACCCAAGACATGCAATATGCGTAAATAAAAAGGATCCTTTGCCATGTCACTGCCACACACACACATGCTCTTGCCTCTTCTGCTGCTTCCCTCAATAGCCTCTTGCTTGATCTGCGGTACGAGAAAAATAAGACTATAAGCACACAGGCTTAGTAAGACCCTTTCCTACTCACTAAAATCATACGTCACTTAAACATAAACATATCAAGCATCTGTCATAACATAATTTTGAACATAAAACATAGACATAGTCTTGGCGTACATCATAAGCATATGAACAACTAATATAGCATGATTCTTAACATAAGCATCAAACCAAAACATACTTAGCGTGACATAATTCGTAGCATACATGGGCATGAAACATACTTATCATGGCATAATTCTTAACATACATGAGCATACTTATCATGGCATAATTCTTAACATACATGAGCATACTTATCGTGGCATAATTCTTAACATATATGAGCATACTTATCATGGCATAATTCTTAACATACATGAGTATACTTATCATGACATAATTCTTAACATACATGAGTATGAAACATACTTATCATAAGTATAAGCACAAAACATACTTACCCTGGCGCGATGCATAACATGAATGGATGCATGAGTCAAATGCATTTACATAAGGATGCTTAATTTTAAAAATCATACTTTTAAAACATAAATATAACATCATTGGGGTCCCCGACTTGTACCACATACATACATCATAAGCGCGCATCCCTAAGTAAATACGAGGTAGCGAGCCCCGACCTACTAGGGTAGGAACAGCTACGGTAGTTCCAAATACCGGGGCGTTCTTAAGGTGCCCATCCCTGTTGGACAGCTGCGGTAGTCCCAGAACCGTGGACAGCATAGTCGGTAGTCCAGAACCGGGGCGTTCTTAAGGTGCTCATCCCTTGGACCCTTACTTCGGTCCGGTACAAACCCATTCATAAAATAAAATAACTATGCATGCTTCATCATTCATACTTATTTCATGACATCGTTATGCCTTCATCATTCATACTTATCATTCATAAAGCATGACATACATACATATCCTTCATAAAGCATGACATACATACATATCATTCATAAAGCATGGCATACATACATTTCATTCCTAAAGCATGGTATACATACATATTATTCATAAAGCATGACATACATACATATTATTCATAAAGCATGACATACATACATATCATTCATAAGCATGACATACATACATATTATTCATAAAGCATGACATACATACATTTCCTTCCTAAAGCATGGTATACATACATATTATTCATAAAGCATGACATACATACATATCATTCATAAGCATGACATACATACATATTATTCATAAAGCATGGCATACATACATTTCCTTCCTAAAGCATGGTATACATACATATTATTCATAAAGCATGGCATACATACATATCATTCATAAGCATGACATACATATATATTATTCATAAAGCATGCATGATCATGGCACATAGGAAAACATGCCTAGATCTTTTCATACATGATACATTTCCCTAGGTTCATGGCATGTGGTCTAAACATTTGTGAATCATCATAGCACATGACCTAATATACAAGGTCAGGACACATTTTACATGAAGTTAGGTTTTAGGTCACATACAAGTTCCTACAACATACTTAATCATATACATACATCTTAGTAACTCATAAACAAGTCTCTTTTGAAACTTAACCCAACCTAAGCCCCAACTTATTCACTTGGCAGAAAGTTCAATAGGGGGAAAAGACCCCATCATTCAAGCAACATGCAAAAGTCCATAGGAAAAGAAGAACTCATACATTCATACAATGTCATAGTAAGTCATTTGACCCCATAATTGGAGTCATCCCTATTTCCTAGCCCTCTTATTTGTCTTTGGCCGAAACCCTAATGGTCACAAACATATGGAAAAAAAATTCCTATCATTCACCATTAAGATCCATTAAATCATAGGAAACATAATAACATTGCTTGAAATGTTAGACCTCATCCTATGTTGACATGGTCGAAACCCTAGGAAACATTAGGGTGCCACAAACTTTCCCTACATCATAATCTATGTCTTACATCTCATAATAAAATATTTAATTGCACAAAAGAGAGTTTACATCATCCCTAAGCCCAAACACCACCCTTGGCCGAAACCCTAGGGCTCCACTTCATGGTTTCCTCAACTTAAATCTTAAACAAAAGTCTAAATCTTTGTTAAGCATCAAAGAACAATCATACCACAGGTAAGGGGGTCTTACCTTCCTTGATCTTGCTTATAAGACCTTGAATAGAAAGTAAAAAGAACCTCCTTGACCCTAAACTTCTCCTTAACCCTTGTAGCCTTGTAGAGGGTCTTGGATCTTCAAGATGGAGCCTTTTTGTGAAGTTTTTCCAAGGGAAAGAAACCCTTGTGGGTTTCGTCTAGGAGGAGGAAGGAGAAGGAAGAAGGGAAGAGAAAAAGCCTCTTGGTGGAAGAGAAAACAACTTAAGCCTTCTCCTCTCTTTTATACCACAAGAAGAGGGCAAGTGAAGAGTCATGGTGTTTCTTCCCTTGATGACTCTTCATTTTCCCTAAGCCTTAACCAAAATCCACTTCATTCTCTACTAGCACTCACTTGCTAGGTGAATTGGTTAGTACATGCATGGTGGTACCATAGGTCTAAGGTTCAATTCTTGGTGCATGCACTTTAGTTTTATTTTACTTTTATTTTTATTTCTCCTTATTTCCGAAAATTCCCCAAAAATTCACCCATGATCATACGAATATCCTTAATTAAAACCCATTTATATTTATATTAAATTTCACCTAAAATCCACTAATAACCATGGTCTTAGAAAAGTCCATTAGTACTTAGCTTCTCAATTTAAATGAGAAAATTATGGATAACTAGGCTAAGGTTCGTACTTGTATCTCTAAACTCCTTCAAAAACTATTTAGACATGATCAATATTTTTAAGAAAATATTGAAGAGATTTTCCGGGTCGTTACAGCAGGAATGATGAGCCGAAGGAAACACACTTCGAGGCATACGCGAAGGATGACATGTGGAGACGAGTTGCAGGCTTGTATGCATCCGAGGGACGAGAGCCAAAGTCAAAGAAGACTTGAAGGAAATATGTCAAGGCTGCAAGAAGAGTCAAGTGAGTCGTAAGGATCTGAGTGTTGAGCGAATTGCACTCGGGAAGGGAACCCTGGGTTTAGGGTTTGGGCAGTTGACTACTGCTGGGTGTAGTCAGCTAGTTGAGCTCACAGAAAGATTAGTCGACTGATCTTCTGTGCAATCGACTGGTGTTAGTTGAAATGCGAACGTTGGACTGTAACGTTCAAACTCGGCTGGATCAGTCGACTGGTGTTGTCACTAGTTGACTGGTAACGGCTAGTTCAACCACGAGCTCTATTTAAGAGAGCTTGGTTTGGCTGGCTAGAGTTGACGAAATTAACTTTAGTTAAAGGTCAATTAGTAGTATTGGTGCTCGGGGATTGTTATGAGGTTGTGGCTGTTGGGTCCGAGTGCATCTTGACATGGATGCGGGTTCGTAATTTTAAAATTAATTACGTGCAGTGGAAGGTTTAGCATAAATAATTTCTCTAAATTATTTAACCACACATCTATGCATGCAATTTTATCTTGTGTAGACATGATCATATATTTAAAATTTTTGTAGAAACGTAAACTAATTTATATATTACCTCGCATAACTCGAAGAAAGGGACAAGATCCAACCGTAAGCGTCCCTTGGAAGCTCCGCCTTTATTCGCGTCCACGCCGAGTATCTTCGGGATGACTTCGCAAAGCCACGAGTTTCGTGTTCTCGAGAACAACTAGATTCTCCGAGAACACGACGAGAAAAACAAGAGAGAAGTCGGAAGACTAACCACAAAAGGATGGTCAGCTGGTGCTCCTTCTTGGGGCTGGTTGGCGCACGGCAAGAAGGGGAGAAGAGAAGGAGAGAGCCTATGCCTTCATCTCTATCATCCACCCCAAAGCCTTGCCTTGGGCCCTTTATATAGTGGCCTCTCAACCATCAAGCCTCTCAAATATGGAATAACTTATTCCATCATGCCAAGTTTAATTTTATATCATGGTTAAAATCATATTTTAATTCATGATAAAAATCTTCTCTCCTATGGAATAAATTTCCTTATCATGGTAAATCAATCCATGATTAATTTTATAAAAAATAAAGCAATCCATGGTTCATTTTAATTTCCATGAAAAATAAACCAAATCTTGGTTTATTATGTAAAAATTTATATCATCCATAATTTTATAAAACAAACCACACTTGGTTTATTTTATAAATTGAAACAAAAACTTGGTTCTCTCCCTTTGTTGTGGCCGGCCAAGCAAAGAGGATGGAGGCCCTCTTTGGCCGGCCCATCCAAGCCAAGCACCAATGAATTAAGCTTATTTAATTCATCTATTAAGTCTTCAAAAGACTTATTCATTTTACGCTTTCGATACGTCTCTGAGAAATTCAGATTCGACTTATCGTTTGGCTCAACCAAACTTAATCTCTCTTCATTGGAAAATCTAATTTTCAACTCGTTTTAAATCCCTCGGATTACTCGTAGTACGTGTGACTAAATAGGCTTTCGATTTATGTTGGCCGTCTATAATTAATCAATTAATTATAGAACGATCATGAGTGACACCTAATAGTACATCATGATCCCCAATTAATCGAAAGATCAACGGTTGACCTCAGAAACAATTATGAAACCCTTCAGCAGCTATAATGAATCGTGCCTCATTCCCTTCACCATCTTATACCCACTTGGTTCAGGACATGGTCTATGTGTGTCAGTCCCCACTAGGCTGACTACGTCACACCTAGCCCAAGTAACGTTTTCTCGTCCTACGGATTCTAATTACTCTGATGTATTTAAGAGATTCATACTCTGAACATGTCATGCTCTGGCCAGAGGCTTCGAGTAACAATCCGACGATAGGCCTCGGGTATACATCTCCTCGCAAGGAGTGGTGAATCCTTTGTAGGCTGTTCAAACATCTTCGGGCACTTCGACTTATACCCAATCATCCCGGGTCCACACCTCCTTGGAGATGCTTGCTTAAGATGTCAAAGTATAAGTCTTCATGACCAAGATGACTTGAACACCGCAAGTCAAAGGAACATCGCACTTAAGCTGCAGTAAGAACTTCACTGACATATATATATGTAGAATACCATATGAAGTTTTACAGCCAGTCACTCCAATGAACTAGTTCCCTTAGCTAGCATTCATGTTTATCTCCGGACATCTCAATGTCACCAGCCAGTGAGAATCAGCTGATTAGAGAATAACTCATGCTAGTCTCAACAGAATTGATAGTGTCCGTATTTATCAATTCATCGACTAGGGACAATTTCAATACATCACAATTGCACATGTAGAGATAAATCACTAGTTGTGAATTCATCACAAATTCTCTCATGCTGTGAATTGTATTGCGGGCATTCAGTAAATGAGTTTAAGATCTCAATCAAATACACAAACATGTATACTCAAATAGTGAATATTCATTTATTAAAATAAATGATTTCAATCATAAGGCGATTGCCTTAGGACACTTCTCTCATATCACTAACAAACTCCCACTTGGCCTAATGTCAATCGCTACGGTACCCAATACCACAGGCTCTAACATGACCCTCAAACTTGCTTTGAGGCAAGACCTTAATTAAAGGATCTGCTAAATTCCTTTCAGTGGGAATCTTCTCAATTTGTATATCATTCCTACTTATAATCTCTCTGATCAGATGATAGCGGCGAAGCACATGTTTGGATCGCTGATGAGACCTTGGTTCCTTCGCTTGTGCAATAGCTCCATTGTTGTCGCAGTAAACCGGTATTGCTTCATCAATGGTTGGAACCACACCAAGTTCTGAGACAAACTTCTTGATCCAGACTGCTTCCTTTGCTGCTTCTGAAGCTGCAATATATTCCGCTTCCGTGGTAGAATCCGCTACGGTGTCTTGCTTGGAACTCTTCCAACTTATTGCGCCTCCATTCAAAATAAATACGTATCCGGATTGAGATTTGAAGTCATCCTTATCTGTCTGGAAATTGGCATCTGTATACCCACGTATTACCATATCACCTTCTCTATATATTATGAACACATCCTTAGTATTTCTTAAGTACTTGAGGATTGTCTTGACAGCCGCCCAATGATCCATTCCTGGATCAGACTGGTATCTGCTTGTGATGCTCAGAGCATATGATATATCGGGTCTAGTACATAACATAACATACATGATAGATCCTATCGCGGATGCATAAGGAATCTTACTCATGCAAATCCTCTCATCTTCTGTGCGCGGACACATAGACTTCGAAAGGTTGATCCCATGCCTGATGGGAAGGTAACCTTTCTTGGATTCCGACATGCTAAACCTTTCTAGCACTCGGTCTATATATGTAGACTGCGAAAGACCAAGCAACCGTTTTGATCTATCTCTATAGATTCTAATCCCAAGGATATAGGTTGCTTCTCCCAGGTCTTTCATGGAGAAAGTTTTGGACAACCAAATTTTAACTGACTGTAAGACTGATATATCATTTCCTATAAGTAATATGTCATCGACATATAACACTAGGAATACGACTGCACTCCCACTAACCTTCTTGTACACACAAGGTTCGTCAGGATTTTGCGAGAAATCAAACTCTTTGATTGTCTCATCAAAAGGGATGTTCCAACTCCTGGATGCTTGCTTTAGTCCATATATGGATCGTCGAAGCTTGCATACTTTGGTTTTATTAACCGATGTGAAACCTTCAGGTTGTATTATGTATACATCCTCAAGCAGGTTTCCATTAAGGAAAGTTATTTTCACATCCATTTGTCATATCTCATAATTATAATGAGCTGCTATGGCCAGGAGCATCCGAATGGATTTAAGCATAGCTACTAGCGAATAGGTTTCATCATAATCAATTCCTTGTTTCTGATGATATCCTTTTGCCACTAATCTAGCCTTAAAGGTAACAACATTACCTTCCATGTCGGTTTTCTTCTTGAAAACCCACTTGCACCCTATGGGCTTAATCCCTTCAGGTGGGTTAACCAAGTCCCATACTTGATTTTTGTACATGGAATTCATTTCCGACTTCATGGCTTCAAGCCATTTATCCCTTTCTAAATTTTTCAAAACATCTTCATAACTGATAGGTTCGTCATCGTTAATGAGTAACACGTCGATCGATTCACTTATGAGAAATCCGTATCTCTCTGGAATATTGCGTGTGCTATCAGACCTACGAAGACGTGGTGTTGTTTTAGGTTCAACTGATAGCTCATCATTATGAGTTATTGGTTGTGGGTCTAGACTAGGTGTTTCTGTAATGTCTATTGGAGTTTCTTGAACTTCTTCAAGTTCAATGCTACTCCCACTGTTTTCTTGTAAAAGAAATTCTTTTTCTCGAAATACAGCATGCCTTGAAACAAACACCTTTTGTTCCAAGGGATGATAGAATTGGTAACCTTTCATTTTCTTAGGGTATCCAATAAATAGACATTTATCAGACTTAGCATCCAATTTGTCTGATACAGACCGCTTTACATAAGCAGGACAACCCCATATCTTTTGGTGAGATAAATGAGGTTTCTTACTATTCCACGTCTCATATGGAGTAGTAGAGACTACTTTGGTCGGGACTCTGTTTAGTAAGTAAACAGCTGTCTTAAGCGCATAGCCCCAAAAGGATTTTGGAAGAGTTGCATGATTCATCATAGATCTAACCATGTCCATCAAGGTTCGGTTACGCCTCTCAGATACATCATTATGCTGTGGTGTATATGGCGGAGTCCATTGAGACAATATCCCATTGTCCCTAAGATAATCTTGAAACTCTTGACTTAAGTATTCATCACCCCGATCGGATCGAGGTATCTTAATACTTTTGCCAAGCTGTTTCTCTACTTCACTTCTGAACTCTTTGAATTTCTCAAAAGCTTCATATTTGTGTTTCATTAAGAACACATACCCGAATCGCGAGTGATAAAGGTAATGAAGTAGCTATAGCCTCCTTGTGCAAGAGTTGACATTTGTCCACATACATCAATGTGTATTAGACCAAGCAATTCTCCCACTGGTTTACCTTTTTCGGAAATGGGTAATTTGGTTATCTTGCCTTTTAAGCATGATTCGCATGTATCAAATGAATCAGGTTCAAATGATTCCAGAATTCCACATCGGTGTAATTTGATCATGCGTTTCTTGCTTACATGGCCAAGACGACAATGCCACATATAGAAGTCTATTTGATTATCTATTCGAGGACGTTTGTTGCTAACTTCGATATTGAAAATGTCACCGGATAAATATAACGTGTAGATACCATTGTATAAAGTTCCGATCCCATAAAGAACACCATTTAAAGTTATGTAACAACAATTGTTACTAAAAGTTAAATGATAACCCTTTTCATTCAAGCATGAAATAGATACAATGTTCTTTATTAACGAAGGAACAAAATAACAATTATCCAATTCTAAGACAAGTCCAGTAGGGAGCTTTAGCAAATATGTTTCGATGTCAATAGCAGCAATCTTTACTCCATTTCCAACTCTCAAATTCGCTTCTCCCTTGACGAGTCTTCTTCTATTCCTTAGCCCCTGTATGTCATTACATATATGTGAGCTACACTCAATATCAAGTACCTAGGTGTCCGAGGAAATAGAGTGACATTCAATAACGAAGATACCTGAAGAGGATGGGGCATCAGATGCCTTCTTCTTCAGGGACTCAAGATAAACCTTGCAGTTTCTTCGCCAGTGACCCTCCTTGCCGCAGTGATGACAAGTGCCTTTGGCCTTGGTCTTCCTTCCCTTATTTTGTTCTTTGGACTTTCTCTTAGAGCCTTTCTTTGAAGAACCAACTAACAGTACCGTCTTCTGATCCTGCTTTACATAAGGCTCTACAGTCTTCAGCAAGTTAAGTAACTCAGGAATGGTAGTCTCCAGTTTGTTCATCCGATAGTTCATCACAAACTGTTAGTAACTCTTGGGCAAACAATGCAGAATTAAGTCAATACTTAGTTCGTGATCCATTGCAAATCCGAGTGTGCCTAGTCGCTCAATGTACCCCCACATCTTCAACACAAACTGTGAAACAGAAGTGCCTTCCTGCATCTTAGAGGTGAAGAGGAGTCTGGAGACCTCAAACCTTTCGGATCTCGCCTGCTCGTCAAACAGCTCATGAAGATGGAAGACGATGGTATGAGCATCCATATGCTCATGCTGCTTTTGTAGCTCAGGTACCATAGCGGCCAGTATGATGCAACTCGCAAGTTCAGAATCGGCCACATGTTTCTGATAGGCCACTAATTGGTCTAGAGTTGCATCTTCAGGAGGATGGTTGGGAAGTTGTTCTTCAAGGACATAAGCAAGCT
>JAGFNQ010008053.1:0-41898 GCA_024364735.1 Boesenbergia rotunda
AGGACAAGATACGGCCACTACGAATTTGTAGTAATGCCTTTTGGAGTAACCAATGCTCCAGCAGTCTTCATGGAGCTGATGAACCACATCTTCAGGGAGTATCTCGATAAATTCGTCATTGTATTTATTGATGATATTCTCATATACTCACAGACTCCAGAGGACCATGCTACACACTTGAGGATAGTGCTGCAGATCCTTCAGCAGGAGAAGCTCTATGCAAAATTCTCAAAGTGTGAGTTTTGGCTAGATCAGGTGACTTTCCTAGGTCACATTGTATCCAAAGAAGGCATTCAAGTTGATCCAGCCATGATAGAAGCAGTCAGCAACTGGTGTAGACCCAAGAATGCCAGTGAGATCAGAAGCTTCTTAGGCCTGGCAGGATATTACATAAAATTTGTGGAGGACTTTTCCAGGATAGCCTCTCCACTCACAGCCTTGACCAGAAAGAACAAGAAGTTTGAATGGTCGGATAAATGCGAGCACAGTTTTCTAGAGCTGAAGAAGAGACTGACCAGTGCTCCCATCTTGACTGTTCCAGAGAGTGACAAGGCCTTTGACATCTACAGTGATGCATCCAAGATGGGCCTTGGAGCTGTCCTCATGCAAGATGGTAAGGTAATAGCATACGCCTCCAGACAGCTCAAGGACTATGAGAAGAATTACCCTACCCACGACCTTGAGCTAGCAGCTGTGGTTTTTGCACTGAAGCTTTGGAGACACTACCTGTATGGAGTGCAGTGCAGAATCTTCACAGACCATCAGAGTTTGAAGTACTTCTTCACTCAGAAGGACCTGAATATGAGGCAGCGCAGGTGGCTAGAGTTGGTCAAAGATTATGACTGTGAAATCCTCTACCACCCAGGTAAAGCTAATAAAGTGGCAGATGCACTGAGCAGAAAATCCTGTGCAGCACTGATGTCCCTTTCATCACTGTCTCTACCACTTCAGAAGAAATAAAGGATTTTGGAGTCGAGGTAATAATTGGGCAACTTTCTGCATTGACTCTAGAGTCAACCCTGCTTGTGGATATACAAAGAAAGCAAAGTCAAGACCCAGAAATCCAGAAGATCAAGCAGGGGATCCAAGAGGCAGAAAATTCAGAGTTTCGAGTATCAGATAGTGGCATCCTCTATTTTGGAGACCGCCTTTGCGTCCCCAATGATGAGGAACTAAGAAAGAATATTTTAGAAGAAGCCCACAGTACCCCGTACTCTATGCATCCTGGTTCTACCAAGATGTACCAAGATTTAAGACAAAGGTTCTGGTGGTCTGGACTCAAGCGAGACGTGGCCAGATATATCAGTACCTGCTTGACCTGCCAGAGGGTCAAAGCCGAGCACCAGAGACCAGGAGGAGTTCTGCAGCCTCTTCCCATTCCAGAGTGGAAGTGGGAAGAAATATCCATGGACTTTATCACAGGTCTTCCAAGAACCACCCATGGACATGATGCAATTTGGGTGATAGTGGACAGATTGACCAAGTCTGCCCACTTCCTAGCCATCAAGTTATCGCATTCGGTAGAGCAGTTAGCACAGCTGTACGTGAGAGAAGTAATCAGGCTTCACGGAGTTCCGAAGTCGATCGTGTCTGACAGAGATGGGCGATTCACCTCCCATTTTTGGAAGTGTGTTCAGGACGCCCTAGGCACCAGACTTCAGTTCAGCACAGCTTTCCATCCCCAGACAGATGGACAAACAGAGAGAGTAAATCAGATTTTAGAAGACATGCTCAGGGCTTGTGCATTGGACTTTAAAGGTAGTTGGTGCAAATTTCTGTGCTTAGCTGAGTTTGCCTACAACAATAGCTATCAGGCCACCATCAGGATGGCACCTTATGAGGCATTGTATGGCAGGAAATGCAGATCACCCATATGTTGGCAAGAAGCGGGTGAGAAGAAAGAGATGGAGTCAGGATTAGGCAGCCAGACTGAGCTTATAGATGAGACCGCTCAGGCTATCCAGACGATCCGCCAGAGGATTGAGACTGCCCAGAGTAGACAGAAAAGTTATGCTGACACACGCCGCAGGCCACTTGAATTCCAAGTTGGAGATTCAGTATTTCTCAAGGTCGCTCCCATGAAGGGAGTGGTGAGATTTGGCAAGAAGGGCAAGCTAAGTCCTCGCTACATAGGACCCTACAAGATCATAAAGAGGGTTGGTAAGGTAGCATATGAGCTGGACTTACCAGAGGATATGTCAGCTATCCACAGTACCTTTCATGTCTCTATGCTAAAGAAGTGTATTCACGACCCTAGCCAAGTGATTCAGCCTCAGTCAGTACAGATCCAAGAAGATCTTAGTTATGAGAGCAGACCGACACAGATAGTGGACAAAGCAGTTAAAAGATTAAGAAACAAAGAAGTGCCACTAGTGAAGGTCATCTGGCAGAATCAAAAGCATGAAGAGGCTACTTGGGAACGTGAGGACAGCATGAGAGAGAGATATCCAGAATTATTCTAAGTTCGAGGACGAACTTTTCATAAGGTATGGGGGATTGTAACGCCCCAAAATTCCCATTTTTAGTTCTTAAAGTCCTTAGAATTATTTAAAAATAGTTTAGAAATATTCTAGATATTTTTAGGAATTTTTAGAATATTTTTATGGAATTTTCCGAGTCCGTTTAGTATTTTTGGAAAAAGAAAAAAAAAAAAGGAAAAACCGGTTAAGGGCAGCCGGGAGTTCGAACCCGCGACCACCACGAGACCAAGAGCGCGCGCGACCAGCTGGGCTAGGGTATCAAGCACAGCAAAGGAAGGAGAGACCTATATTTAAGGTGTAGTTAGGTTAATCCGCCCCATAAGTATAAATAGAAAATTTAAAGAGAGAAGTTGGGATTTCTCTCAAACCCTTTCGGCCAACACCCTTGCGCCGACCCCTCTCCCTCTCCTCTCTTGTGCGCACGCCACACCAAGCCTAGAGGGCCGGCCAAGGCTTTCTTCCAAGAGATATTCCTATATTCGGGATCCCCGCGACGAGAGGAACGCGTAGGCGCGAAGAATTCGTCGAGATCTCAAGTTTCTTCCGAGCTCTAGACATTAATCTTGGTTGTAAGTCCAAGATATCAATGTAAGTACTGCTCACCTGCAGTAAGAGGCGGTTTTTCCGCAAGAATTTCCCTTAAAAGTTTTTAAAAGAGATATTTACTTCTTGTTAAGATTTTTGCATGTGATCTTAGTTCATTATATGCTTATATATTTTATTGAGTGCCCTATATGAGATTAGGGTCCAAGAAAAGCTATGAGAAAAGAAAAGAGAAGATAAAGATAAGAAAAGAAAAGGCCAAGGCCTTAAGAAATCCCCAAAAGTCAAGACTTAGGGATTTTAGCACGCAAGGTGCTCGAGAAAATGCCAAGGCATTTACAGATAAGAAAGAAAAGAAAGAAAAGCTATTTTATTTTCTAAGGCCAGTACCCGGCGTCCAAGGGCGTCGTTAAAGAAATCCAGGTGTCCAATTCCAAGGTCTTGGCCCTGGTAGACCAAGGTCTGCTCTATTAGGATTGGTGGCTCGCTACCCCAACCTTTTAGGGAACGCGCATGAGATGGTACTTACGTCTTCAGTGGATCCAAGTGATTATTATTTTTAAGTATATGCTTTAGCAAAGTTTCCTAAAGTTTCAGAAAGTTTTCAAAAGTTAAAGAATAGCTAAAGTTTCAAGTTGAGCCAAGAAAAGTAAATTGAGATTTATTATTGCTTGAGTACGCATGTTTTGAGCTATACATGTTCTTAGTTTTCTTTCAAGCATATTAGTATCTCATATGATGTTCAGTTTGATCTAGAAGCATGTTTGCATATTTCGAGTTTTTGTGAGCTAGATAGTACTTACTAAGCTTTTTGCTTACTAGTTTCATTTCCTCTTATTGCAGATAAAGGTAAAGGCAAGCAATTTTGAAGGAAGACGACGAGGCGGTGCTGAGTAGAGTGTGTGTGGTGGCTGATTATGGAGAGATCTTTGAGACGAGACAATTTAGTTATTTGAATTGCAATGTTTAAGTTTATTCAAATTTCAAGTTCTTGCTTATGGAGATTATAGAGTATTTGAGTTTTGGATAGTTTTACATGCTCAATTTCTTAGAGTAAAGATTCCATGTCATTTCATTTAGCATACATATCCTTATGATTGCATTGGATGAGTAGAAGTGTAAGTAGTTAGAGATATTGATACTTTGTTAGAGAAAAAGGTGTTTGTGCCAAGATAGTATCAATTTCCCTTTGAATCAAGTTTTTATTGCTTAAAAATGTTTAGAAAAGTTGCAATCACATTTCATAATGCATTAGCAAGGTTGTAGAACATGTATTTGGCGTTATGAATGCATAGGAGTCAAGATTGGTACAAACTCTATTGTTAAAGTTTATATAAACTTGTTTAGTTTATTTCCTTCCATAAAAGTCCTAAATTCAAGTTTATGGATTCGTTTGATTGGCTAAATTATTTAGGAAACTGACATAGAGTATAGAAATGGTGTCGTAGTTTGATATGGCTCGAAACTGAATGAATGGTGGACTTAAGAAGCAAGAGCCGAAAACCTGTAATTCTGATTACAGGCGTACCAGTCGACTGCTACGTCACCAGTCGACTGGTACGGGCAGTTTAAGTTGGGTGAGGCTTGATCAATAAGTATCAACTACGAGTTTTGAGAACGAAGGTGTGATACGGTATCATGCATGACTACTTAAATTAGAATATCATTCTTAGATAGATTAAAAAGAAAAAAAAGATTTCCGCAATTTTTAGTCGTGTACAGAGAGTTGAGAAGTAGACAAAAGTAACGATCCGTCTAAGGCAGGAGAAGGCGGGTCGCTACATTCTATCCTTGATATCTAGATTGACCAATGAGGCATAGACCGTGTCATCCTCAATCAATCTTGTGTTTCTTGATCCCCGAGTAGACTCACTCAAACAAATGAGCTCAATATCTCATATTGACTCATTTGAGCATGACCATGCGTTTCATTAGTCCGACTCGATCAAGGGGCCCACAGATATCACTCCCGTCATATGGGAGGGATAGATCCCATCTACATCACTCACATCCCTTCGCATAATTCATTACATACCCAGTGATCGCCTTTATAGTCAACCCTGTTACAGGTGACGTTTGACGATACCAAAGTACATAACTCCTTATGTAGGGAACCGTAGTGACTTCAGGTCTAAGGACTATTCATACCAATAGTCACATGAGAAAGTCTATGACACTCATATGACAATCTATGAAACTTTCTCATGGCGGGTCATTCAGTACACATTCTCAATGTATACCCATGTGTCAACTTGATATCACATATCCATTACTTGTGAGCTCAAGTCATCAGTTAACCTACATGCTAGTCTCCATGCATTAATATTGTCCCTGAATATTAATGCTTGACTAGGAATAATTTAGTGTAGTGTTCTCTATATTATCTCACTATCGATTCAACCAATCGATATAGTGTAGATAAGAACCTACTACATAAGGACATTATTATACTTAGTTATTCGGCACAGAATACAAAGTAAGTATAATAACCAAACATGCCTTTATTAATAATAGAATATGATACAAAATGTCCCTAGTCAATCATCACATAATTGGCTCTAGGGCTCCTACTAACAATCTCCCACTAGCACTAGTATCAATCACTGTAGTCTCTAATACCCAGTGACCTGGTATGACCATCATGCTTCTTTTGTGCCAAAGCCTTGGTCAAGGGATCCGCGATATTAGCCTCAGTGGGTACTCTGCATATCTTCACATCTGCTCTATCGATGATCTCTCGAATGAGATGGAAGCGCCGTAGTATGTGTTTGGTCTGCTGATGTGAACAGGGTTCCTTAGCCTGCGCAATAGCCCCATTGTTGTCACAATAGAGGTCTATCGGGTCTGCTATGCTAGGAACCACACCAAGCTCTGTAACGAACTTCCGGATCCAAACAGCCTCTTTTGCTGCCTCAGACGCGGCAATATACTCAGCCTCTGTTGTAGAATCTGCGACTGTGTCCTGCTTCGAACTCTTCCAGCTCACAGCGCAACCATTCATGCAAAATACATACCCTGACTGCGATCTAAAGTCATCCCTGTCTGTTTAGAAGCTTGTGTCACTGTAGCCCTTTACAGCTAGCTCCTCATCGCCTCCAAATATCAAGAAATATTCTTTCGTCCTTCTCAAGTACTTAAGAATATTCTTGACAACAATCCAGTGACTTTCACCTGGATCTGACTGGTACCTGCTCGTCATGCTCAAAGCATACAAGACATCTGGGCGAGTACAAAGCATGGCGTACATGATAGACCCTATAGCGAATGCATAAGGGATCTGATCCATACGGTCTCTCTCCTCCTTAGAAGAGGGACATTGAGTCTTCAAAAGACTCACACCATGTGACATTGGCAGAAATCCCTTCTTGGAATTCTGCATGGCAAAACGATTAAGCACCTTGTCAACATATGTATGTTGAGGCAATCGACCCTTTAAATGATTAGAAGATCATGGTTTTGATGTGTGGGCGAATAGGTTTAAAGTTAGAGTGTTATGTTGTATTTGATTTGTGTGATTGAGTTTGCAGGACTTGGAGAATCACACTTGGTGGACCTATCCGAGGGACGAGAGCCGAGGGAGGAGAGCTCCAAGGGCAAGCCGGGAAGTGGACTTCAAAGGGCACACGTGAAGGGTGGCATGGAGGCAAGCCAAGGGAAGGCTTGTGTGCGCATCCGAGGGACGATAGCCAGAGGAAGAGGACTTTAAGAGGCGAGCCAAGGGAGCAGACCTGAAGGCACACGCGAAGGAGAAGGTTTGGAGTGGCTGGAGCTGAGCTGGGAGGCAGGGCAGTCGACTGGCCCGAAGGCAGTCGACTGTCAAAACCCACAGAGAGTTCGCAGCCTCGGATAAGTCGACTGGCCTTGGGGCAGTCGACTGGTATACCCCAAAACTAGCCCTTGGCTAGCTGTTTGCTAGCCGTTGGTCGACATTTAATGCCGGGCCAGTCGACTGCCCTCGGGGCAGTCGACTGGTGCGAGTCTGGACAGACTGCGAATCTGTCCTTTCACCTATAAAAGGAGGCCTTGTTACACGTGTCTGTACAGTTCCGTACAGTAATGAAGTGCTGCCCAATTGTAGAGTGATCATTTGCTTCCTCCACCATAATTCTACATCTGTAAAGAGGAAGCTATTGCTGTAAAGGTTTCTCCACCTCAAGGAGACTTTTCGATAGTAAAAAGTGGTGCTCGCGGCGTGGATCCTTGGATTAGTCACCCATCTGGGTGGATACCAAGTAAAAGATTTCTTGTTAGCATTGTTATTTCCTTTACATATTATTTCCGCTGCGCTAACATCTGTGTAGAGATCAAAACGATCCGCGAAAGTGCATTCACCCCCCCTCTGCACGCCCACATCGATCTTTCAATGTACTCTGACTTAAGCCAAGCAATTTCTTAGATCTATCTCTATAGATCTTGATGCCTAGGATATAGGCTGCTTCACCTAAGTCTTTCATTGAGAAACAATTCCCGAGCCACGTCTTTACAGACTGTAGTGAAGGGATATCATTCCCAATGAGGAGTATGTCACCTACATACAAGATCAGGAAGATAACTGTGCTCCCACTAACCCTCTTGTAGACACAGGGTTCATCTTCATTCTTGATGAAACCAAACGCTTTGATTGCATCATCGAATCGAAGATTCCAGCTTCGAGATGCTTGCTTTAGCCCATAAATGGACCTTTGCAACTTACATACCTTTCCAGCATACTCTGGATCTACAAAACCCTCAGGTTGTGTCATGTACACATCCTCGAGTAGATTCCCATTTAGGAATGCGGTTTTGACATCCATCTGTCAGATTTCGTAATCATGGTAAGCTGCAATAGCAAGCATGATCCGAATAGACTTGAGCATTGCAACTGGTGAAAAAGTTTCATTATAGTCAATACCATGAATTTGCTTGAAACCTTTAGCTACCAATCGCCCTTTATAGGTATACATGAGTCCATCCATGTCAGTCTTTCTTCTAAAGACCCACTTACACCCAATGGGTTTAATTGCCTCAGGTGGATCAACCAAAGTCCATACTTGGTTAGTGTACATGGATTCCATTTCGGACCTCATGGCTTCTAGCCATTTCTCAGAATTTGGGCTCATCACAGCTTCTTGATAGGATGTAGGTTCATTCAACTCAATGAGCGTAACGTCATCATGGTCAGACAAGAGAAAAGAGTATCTCTCAGGCTGATGACGTATCCTATCAGTTCTTACTGCAGCTTAAGTGCGATGTTCCTTTGACTTGCGGTGTTCAAGTCGTCTTGGTCATGGAGACTTATACTTTGACATCTTAAGCAAGCATCTCCAAGGAGGTGTGGACCCAGGATGATTGGGTATAAGCCGAAGTGCCCGAAGATGTTTGAACAGCCTACAAAGGATTCACCACTCCTTGCGAGGAGATGTATACCCGAGGCCTATCGTCGGATTGTTACTCGAAGCCTCTGGCCAGAGCATGACATGTTCAGAGTATGAATCTCTTAAATACATGAGAGTAATTAGAATTCATAGGACGAGGAAACGTTACTTGGGCTAGGTGTAACGTAGTCAGCCTAGTGGGGACTGACACACATAGACCATGTCCTGAACCAAGTGGGTATAAGATGGTGAAGGGAATGGGGCACGATTCATTATAGCTGCTGAAGGGTTTCAGAATCATTTCTAAGGTCAACCGTTGATCTTTCAATTAATTGGGGATCATGATGTACTACTAGGTGCCACTCATGATCGTTCTATAATTAATTAGTTAATTATGGACGACCAACATAAATTGAAAGCCTATTTGGTCACACGCATAACGAGTAATTCGAAGGATTTAAAACTAGTTGAGAATTGGATTCTCCAATCGAGATAGACTATTTTTGGTAAGTCCAAATAATAGTCAAAACTAAATTTATTTCAGACGCATCGGAAGCATAGAATGGCTAAGTCTTTTAAAGACTTAATTGGTGAATTAAATAAGTTTAATTCATTAAGGGATTTGATCCAATTGGGGTTAGATGGGCTGGCCAAGGAGGGGGCCTCCTCTCTTCTTGTCATGGCCGGCCACCACCATAAGAGGATAAGGCTATTTTGGTTTGTTTTATAAAATAGACCAAATGTTGGTTTATTTTATAAAAGGTTATATAAATTTTATATAAATTTTTATATAATGAACCATGAGTTGGTTTGTTTAATAAAATTTATATAATGAACCAATGGTTGGTTTGTTTTATAAATTTTTATATAATGAACCAATAGTTGGTTTGTTTTATAAATTTTATATAATCATGCCAAAAGAAAGAGAGCCTTGATTATGGATTGATTGAGAAATTATTCCATAATCAAGAAGAAGAAGCTTGATCATGAGAGCTTTGATTATGGATTGATTGAGAAATTATTCCATAATCAAGGAGAGGTTTGCTTGGGAATTAAGAAACCTCTCCCTATATAAAGGACCCAAGGGGTGCCATGGAAGATGATCCATCCAAGAATTGCTTGGGCTCTCTCCTCTTCTTCTCTCCCTCTCTCTTGGCCAGCCATAGGCCTTCCTTCTTTCTTCTTGCCGTGAGCATAAGGAGAAGCATCATGGCGACGAAGTTCTTCCTTTCGACGATCTTCCTCTTCGGCCAACCTTAGTGGTGAGTCTTTCGATTTGATTACTCTCTCGGTTTTCGTCGTGTTCACGGAGAATCTAGTAGTTCTCGTGAACACGAAACTCGTGGCTTAGCGAAGTCATCCCGACGATACTCGACGTGGATACGAATAGAGGCGGAGCTTTCAAGGGACGTTAACGGTTGGATCTCATCCCTTCTTCCAAGTTACGCAAGGTAATTCGTAGAGTAATTTCCTTTTCTGCAAAAATTTTATATTACGATTATGTGAACACATTGCATGCTTAGGATATGTGTTAGAATAATTTAGGAAATTATTCATGCTTTTTGTTTTCGCTGCATGTAATTATGTAACAATTACAATACGTGTCCGCGTCGGCATGCACCCGGTCCCTCAAGTGGTATCAGAGCCGGTTAGTGTTCGACATAATCATATAATTGTTTTGCGGAAAACTTTGTCATGATCTCAATTTTAGAAAATTTTCCAATTATGAAAACTTTCCAATTATGGTAAATTTTAGATTTAGGAATTTCAAAGTTTGGAAATCCTCATGAAATTTCGCAAACTTTTGAAATATCTCTGTTTCTGAAATTTTATGATAATTGTGAAAACTTTCCATTTTTGGAAACTTTCCAATTTTGGAAATTTCCTAATTTTGAAAATTTTCTAATTTTGGAAATATGTAAGTTTTTTTTGTACCAGAAACTTACAATAATTCTGAAAACCTTTTAATTTTGGAAACTTTCCATTTATGGAAAGCTCGTAATTTTGGGCACTTTCTTTTCATAAAAGTCTAGACATTTTATGGAAACATTAATTGACAATTAAATTCAAATTGGTTTTTAAATTATTAACAAAATTCTTTACATTGGGGAGTACCTCGGGGAGCCACCCAAATTAAAGTTAGTTGTTATAATTTAATTTCCTATTTTGAATATGAATTGTTAAAATTGATTTGGGTAGGCCTCGGGGAGCCATCCAAATTATATTATTAACAAGTTCTTAATTGTCAAGTTTAATTTGGTTATGCCTCGGGGAGCAGGCCAAATTAGATTTACAACAAATTTCTTTTCTTTGGGGAGTGCCTCGGGGAGCTACCCAAAGTAAATAATTTGTTGTAATTAATTATCCATAAATAAAATATGTGATCAAATCTTGGAAATTTTTAAGGTGATTCTCAAACGATAATTTCCTTATTTGATTTATGAGGTGATGCTCTTATATATTGTTGTCTCCAAAATTAATTAGGAAAATTGTTTCCTATAGAGTTTATTTCCTTAAATAAGATTTTTATGTAAATAATATGTGGTTGAATTAAGGGAATCTGTCTCTTAATTTAATAAGATTTGATTTAGAGAAATCAAAGTCTTAAACATATTATTTCCGAAATTGATTATGACAATTTAGGAAATTGTTTCCCAAAACAATTCCTTGAATAAAATATGAAATTAGAATTAGGAAATCCGGTTCCTAATTCAATTAATGAGACTTGATAAATTAAGTCACATACATACTTTATTAAGGAAATCGTTAGAACATGACATAATTATATGTCATGAAAGTGCTTAAAAGGAAAAGGGTGAGACCCAAAACCCCTTACAAAATATTAAGGCCAACACCTTCCATTAATATGGTTAGAACCAGAGTTTTGTTTCTCGTTTGGGTTGATGGACACATCCATGCCCGGCTTGAATCTCAACATGTTCAAACCATGGAATTAGTTTATGATTAATATAGTTGGAGTCAAAGGTCAATCCTTAGTTTTGGTTGTTGGACACATCCAAGCCCGACTAAACGGTTGAATGAGCTCCAACCATATTAAAACTATTTCTTGATTAATGGGTCAGCCTTAAGCTTGGAGCATCGATTTGTTGTGCCACAGCCAAGGTCGATGTAAAGAGAGGTGCAGTTGGGTGCTATGTATATTGTTGCATACTTGTTAATGAGTTAACAACCCAATAATTTATGCAAACATTCAATTAGTTGATAGCATAATGTGATAGTTACATATGTATAATATGTAATCGGTATAATTACCTACCTTCATAGCTAAGAATAACTTGATGGACTCTAGCCATGGTTGTTCTTATCTATGGTTGGATATCAACCTATTTGGAGATGTTCCTACGATCTCCCGAATTGATAAAAAGGGTTATTCAATTCGAAAAATAAATAGGATTTAATTAATGAATATTGATGCATTCTTTATCATTCTTCTCACATAAGCTCAATTTGTATTTCTACGATAATCACTTGATCGTGTCTTCTCTGAATTTGCGTTCCATTTTGGACACCAATAAGCTGACTGGGCCAAACTTCATGGACTGACATCGAAACCTGAGGATAGTCCTCAAGGCAGAAAAGCTTGCTTATGTCCTTGAAGAACAACTTCCCAACCATCCTCTAGAAGATGCAACTCCAGACCAGTTAGTGGCCTATCAGAAACATGTGGCCGATTCTGAACTTGCGAGTTTCATCATGCTGGCCGCTATGGTACCTGAGTTGCAAAAGCAGCATGAGCATATGGATGCTCATACCATCATCTTCCATCGTCATGAGCTGTTTGACGAGCAGGCGAGATCCGAAATGTTCGAGGTCTCTAGACTCCTCTTCACCTCTAAGATGCAGGAAGACACTTCTGTCTCACAGTTTGTGTTGAAGATGTTGGGGTACATTGAGCGACTAGGCACACTCGGATTTGCAATGGATCACGAACTAAGTGTTGACTTAATTCTGTATTGTTTGCCCAAGAGTTACTCACAATTTGTGATGAACTATCGGATGAACAAGCTGGAGACTACCATTCCTGAGTTGCTCAACCTGCTGAAGACTGTAGAGCCTTCTGTAAAGCAGGATCAGAAGACGGTACTGTTAGTTGGTTCCTCAAAGAAAGGCTCTAAGAGGAAGCCCAAAGAACAGAATAAGGGAAAGAAGAAAAAAGCCAAAATGACTGAAAAGGCACCAAAAGGCACTTGCCATCACTGTGGCAAGGAGGGTCACTGCCGAAGAAACTGCAAGGTTTATCATGAGTCCTTGAAGAAGAAGGCATCCGATGCCCCATCCTCTTCAGGTATCTTCGTTATTAAATGTCATTCTATTTCCTCGTCCACCTGGGTACTTGATACTGGGTGTAGCTCACATATATGTAATGACATACAGGGGCTAAGGAATAGAAGAAGACTCGTCAAGGGAGAAGCGAATTTGCGAGTTGGAAATGGAGCAAAGATTGCTGCTGTTGCCATCGGAACATATTTGCTAAAGCTCCGTACTGGACTTGTTTTAGAATTGGATAATTGTTATTTTGTTCCTTCGTTAATAAAGAACATTGTATCTATTTCATGCTTGAATGAAAAGGGTTATCATTGAACTTTTAGTAACAATTGCTGTTACATAACTTTAAATGATGTTCTTTATGGGACCAGAACTTTATACAATGGTATCTACACGTTAGATTTATCCGGTGACGTTTTCAATATTGAAGTTAGCGACAAACGTGCTCGAATAGATAATCAAATAGACTCCTATACGTGGCATTGTCGTCTTGGCCATGTAAGTATGAAACGCATGACCAAATTACACCGATGTGGAATTCTGGAATCATTTGAACCCGGTTCATTTGATACATGCGAATCATGCTTAAAAGGCAAGATGACCAAATTACCCTTTTCCGGAAAAGGTAAACCAGTGGGAGAATTGCTTGGTCTAATACATACTGATGTATGTGGACCAATGTCAACTCTTGCACAAGGAGGTTATAGCTACTTCATTACCTTTATCAATGATCACTCACGATTCGGGTATGTGTTCTTAATGAAACACAAATTTGAAGCTTTTGAGAAATTCAAAGAGTTCAGAAGTGAAGTAGAGAAATAGCTTGGCAAAAGTATTAAGATACTTCGATCCGATCGGGGTGGTGAATACTTGAGTCAAGAGTTCCAAGATTATCTTAGGGACAATGAGATATTGTCTCAATGGACTCCGCCATATACATCACAGCATAATGGTGTATCTGAGAGGCGTAACCGAACCTTGATGGATATGGTTAGATCTATGATGAATCATGCAACTCTTCCAAAATCCTTTTGGGGCTATGCGCTTAAGACAGCTGTTTACTTACTAAACAAAGTCCCGACCAAGGTAGTCTCTACTACTCCATATGAGACGTGGAATAGTAAGAAACCTCATTTAACTCACCTTAAAATATGGGGTTGTCCTGCTTATGTAAAGCAGACTGTATCAGACAAATTGGATGCTAAGTTTGATAAATGTCTATTTATTGGATACCCTAAGGAAACGAAGGGTTACCAATTCTATCATCCCTTGGAACAAAAGGTGTTTGTTTCAAGGCATACTGTATTTCTGGAAAAAGAATTTCTTTTACAATAAAACAGTGGGAGTAGCATTGAACTTGAGGAAGTTCAAGAAACTCCAATAGACATTACAAAGACACCTTGTCTAGACCCACAACCAATAACTCATAATGATGAGCTATCAGTTAAACCTAAAACAACACCACTTCTTCGTAGGTCTGATAGGATACGCAATATTCCAGAGAGATACGGATTTCTCATAAGTGAATCGAACGACGTGTTACTCGTTAACAATGATGAACCTATCAGTTATGAAGAAGTTCTGATAAATTCAGAAAGGGATAAATGGCTTGAAGCCTTGAAGTCGGAAATGGATTCCATGTACGAAAATTAAGTATGGGACTTGGTTAACCCGCCTGAAGGGATTAAGCCCATAGGGTGCAAGTGGGTTTTCAAGAAGAAAACCGACATGGAAGGTAATGTTGTTACCTTTAAGGCTAGATTAGTGGCAAAAGGATATCGTCAGAAACAAGGAATTGATTATGACGAAACCTATTCGCCAGTAGCTATGCTCAAATCCATTCGGATGCTCCTGGACATAGCAGCTCATTATGATTATGAGATATGACAAATGGATGTGAAAACAACTTTCCTTAATGGAAACCTGCTTGAGGATGTATACATGATACAACCTGAAGGTTTCACATCGGTTAATAAAACCAAAGTATGCAAGCTTTGACGATCCATATATGGACTAAAGGAAGCATCCAGGAGCTGGAACATCCGTTTTGATGAGACAATCAAAGAGTTTGATTTCTCACAAAATTCTGACGAACCTTGTGTATACAAGAAGGTTAGTGGGAGTGCTGTCGTATTCCTAGTGTTATATGTCGATGACATTTTACTTATAGGAAATGATATATCAGTCTTATAGTCAGTTAAAATTTTGTTGTCCAAAACTTTCTCCATGAAAGACCTGGGAGAAGCAACCTATATCCTTGGGATTAGAATCTATAGAGATAGATCAAAACGGTTGCTTGGTCATTCGCAGTCTACATATATAGACCGAGTGCTAGAAAGGTTTAGCATGTCAGAATCCAAGAAAGGTTACCTTCCCATCAGGCATGGGATCAACCTTTCAAAGTCTATGTGTCCGCGCACAGAAGACGAGAGGATTTGCATGAATAAGATTCTTTATGCATCCGCGATAGGATCTATCATGTATGCTATGTTATATACTAGGCCCGATGTATCATATGCTCTGAGCGTCACAAGCAGATACCAGTCTGATCCAGGAATGGATCATTGGGCGACTGTCAAGATAATCCTCAGGTACTTAAGAAGAACTAAGGATGTGTTCCTAATATATGGAGAAGGTGATATGATAATACGTGGATATACAGATGCCAGTTTCTAGACAGATAAGGATGACTCCAAATCTCAGTCCGGATACGTATTTATTTTGAATGGAGGCGCAGTAAGCTGGAAAAGTTCCAAGCAAGACACCGTAGCGGATCTAGTCCCTTCTTCCAAGTTACGCAAGGTAATTCGTAGAGTAATTTCCTTTTCTGCAAAAATTTTATATTACGATTATGTGAACACATTGCATGCTTAGGATATGTGTTAGAATAATTTAGGAAATTATTCATGCTTTTTGTTTCCGCTGCATGTAATTATGTAACAATTACAATACGTGTCCGCGTCGGCATGCACCCGGTCCCTACACTCACTATATAAGGGGCTCGACCCCCAAGGCTTCTCAACACATAATTCCAATGCCACTATGCTTTTCGACTCAAGCGCTCTGCTCCAGAAACCTCCCAACTCGAGATTGAAGCACCGACGACGACCCTCTGCTCAGAAGTACAATCTACAACGGGCGTCGGTAACGAAAGAGCTTATGTTTCTGTTTGCTGTACTACTACTGTAATCTTTCTGTAAACTTTTTACGCGCATATAGAATTACCCCCAGTAAACGGTCAACGACCGTGGGCCTTGGAGTAGGAGCCGACCGTGACTCCGAACCAAGTAAAATCGCTTGAGTTCGCGTTTGTGTTTCTTTATTTTCCGCTGCTTATTCTCTTTTGCGAATCCGAAACGTTTTACGATATTCACCCCCCCTCTATCGTTATTCTCGATCCAACACTTCACTCTTGAATTCTTTGAACTTTTCAAAGGATTCTGACTTGTGTCTCGTAAGATACACATAACCATATATACTGATATCATCAGTGAAAGTGATGAAGTACTGATAGCCTCCTCTAGCTGCGACATTGAAAGGGCCACATAATCAGTATGTATGAGTCCTAACAATTCTGTCGCTCTTTCGCCGTGACCACTAAATGGAGTCTTGGTCATCTTGCCTAGAAGATAAGATTCACATGTCTCATATGATTCAAAATCAAATGAGTCCAGTAATCCATCCTTATGGAGCTGGGATAGGCGACTCTCATTTATATGTCCTAAGCGACAATACCAGAGATATGCTTGGTTCAAGTCATTTGGTTTGAACCGTTTGGTATTTATGTTATAGATTGAGTTTTCTAGATCTAGAACATAGAGTCCATTAATCAATGGTGCATTACAATAGAATATATCATTCAGCATGATAGAACAACATTTGTCCTTTATGGTAAATAAAATCCCTTTCTTGTCCAAACAAGATACTGAAATAATGTTCTTAGTTAATGCGGGTATATAAAAGCACTCTTCTAGTTCTAGGGTAAGCCCAGTGGGTAAGGACAAGGAATATGTTCCTACAGCAATAGCAGCAACTCTTGCTCCGTTGCCTACTCGTAGGTCCACCTCGCCCTTGGTCAACGATCTAGCTCTTTGAAGGCCCTGCACATTAGTACAAATGTGAGAAGCACATCCGGTATCTAATACCTAAGAAGAAGAGATAGATAGATTGACTTCTATAACAAAAATACCTGAGGCAGAAGTCTCACTTCTTTTCTTCTTTGCTTCCTCTAGGTAGATTTTATAATTCCTCTTCCAATGTCTGGTCTCACTATAATGGAAGCAGGTCCCTTCCTTAGACACCTTTCCTTTGGCCTTGGATGCAGTAGAATTGGCATTGCCTTTGGCTTAGGTCTTACCCTTGCCTTTAGACTTCCATTTGCCTTTGCCTTTGTTAACCATCAGTACATTACTGGTCTTGACTTTCTTGAGATTGAGCTCAGCAGTTCTCAACATGCTGAGCATCTCAGGTAAAGGCTTATCAATTTCATTCATGTTGCAGTTCATGACAAATTGATTATAACCCTCCGGCAACGATTGTAGGATAAAGTCTGTTGCCAATTCTTGGCCCAGTGGGAATCCTAGTCTTTCAAGGTTCTCCATATATCCAATCATTTTGAGTACGTGAGTCCCTACAGGAGTTTCCTCTTGCATCTTGCATGCAAATAGTGCTTTGGACACCTCAAACCACTCGTGCCTGGCTTGCCCTTGATATAGTTGCTTCAGATGCTCAACCATATCATATGCATTCATGTTCTCATGTTGCTTCTGAAGCTCAGAGTTCATGGTGGCAAGCATAAGACATGATACATCCAATGCATCATCCTGATGCTTCTTGTAAGCATCCTTTTCGGCACGAGTGGCGGTAGTGCCGGGTGCATCTGGAAGGGGTTGCTCTAGGACGTACAGTTTTCTTTCTTGTTTGAGGACTATCCTCAAATTTCTGTACCAGTCCAGGAAATTAGCTCCGTTGAGCTTGTCCTTCTCAAGGACAGATCGCAGAGAGAGAGTATTTGACGTATTAGACGACATGGTGATCTACAACAATACAACATGCAGAGATAAGTATCATATCTAGATCATTTAATTAGGCCTTTAATTAAATGATGCTCCCACTAAATCGTAGAGCTTTTGTAGGGGCTAGTCATGGATGTCGGCAAACTCATTTTGTCCACACTATTAGCTCCAAACCAAATGGCGACTACATTTATGTGGGACAAGATCCAAATTATACTTCATTTTGAGTTAGCTTTAGCTAATCGCCTAAGACTAGGTACAATTCGGTAGGTAACATTTTACCAATTACATCATATGCAACTCTTGAAAAGGGTCAAGATCCACGTCATTACACATCATCTTGAGTTAGCTTTGGCTAATCGCCAAGACTTAGTATAATTTGTTCTCTTACCCAATTTTTCCAACTTTTGGGATATGCCTCTAAGTTTCTCAATCCAATTGAGGTGACTTAGTTAAGTTTCACCCAAAGTTCGATAGCGGGACATCACAATT
The DNA here is from genome assembly GCA_024364735.1 of Boesenbergia rotunda. Classification (NCBI taxonomy): domain Eukaryota; kingdom Viridiplantae; phylum Streptophyta; class Magnoliopsida; order Zingiberales; family Zingiberaceae; genus Boesenbergia; species Boesenbergia rotunda. The sequence continues at coordinate 18,172 of JAGFNQ010008053.1, forward strand.
GTCCTCTTGCACTCTACCAAGATAAAATGTGTTGCTTCGCTTTGGCAGAACCCAACAACAAATGATCGAGGTAGTTTATGAGTACCAAACTTTGGTAGGCATATGAAGTTGACTTAATTAAGATAATCATTTTATCTAATCATGCATCACATACACACATACCATATATCAACATATAAGCAAGAAATGTGACATGGTTATGGCCCGTATACTATGACCTTCTCAAGCCAATGAGAAGATCGATGGTCAACCTAGGGATAACTTCTTCTCCAAGAGCATCCTTCGGTCATCATGTGTGGTTGACATCCTCCTTGTAACTTCATTCTTCAATGGACACTCCATTTCTCTTTGTACATTACAATATAGGAGAACTCGAGTTACATTCGAGTCTAAATCTAATTTTACAATTAGGAAGAATAGATACAAGGCACGACACGCAGGTCGTATTATGAATTACAACATGCACACCACACATACATCCAATCACATTGGGGTTAAGGCCATAACCATTCACCATGTCAACAATCATACACAATAGACTTAGGACATTGATTTTATTATGAGTGCAAAAACAAAATCTGCCGCTTGAGCAGAAACTCACGGCGCCCCGATCCAAAATTTATTTGGCAAGTCCCCGAGTGAGCCGTTGCCTCAGATTCATCAACATGAATTCGAGACCCATATAGCAATGGTATGATCACTCAGACTCCCTTTTTCCCGAGACACTCTCGGGGTTTCCTCACTCGGGACAACCCGAGCTTCTATCTTCCTGAGTGGCCTCAGGAAGCTGTCTGCTCGGTATGACCAAAGAGGTCAGTTTTTCCCGAGTGGGAGGTCGGGAGCCCGACTACTATATCATACAGTATATGCAACTCATAAAAAAAAACTTGTCCTACTTCTATATCACATATAAAAGCATAAAACTTTGTACGATCATTCGCAAGTGGCTCTGATACCACTGTTGGGTTCTCCCGGCACAAAACAATAAAAACGCAGCGGAAACAAGAACCCACGAGCGATCCATGCGAAAGAAAAACTCGTACAAAGTTGATCTACATCTACTTTTAAAGAAGATATACCTTTGGACCGTGCCCTTTGCTTATCCCGCTCGTCCAAGGTGCGCCGGATCTCTTGCACGTTCAAGTGTCCGTGCCTCTATTCGTATCCACACGGACACAATATCTCAACTTCGGGAGAGCTACCTTAGTTGTGCTAGCAACTTGAGGTAGCTCGCAGAACACCAAGAACCTTACAATAAGGTTTCGGCCAAAAAGGGGGGAGAGGAAGAAGAGAGGAAGGGAAGGGGAAAAGCTAAGGCAAGAAGAAGACCTTATCCAATGTCACAAGACCCTCTTTTATAATCATCCCATGAATATGAAGAGGTTTGTGTCTCTTTGGCTTCCTTCATCAATACCAATAAAGAGCACATCTTTTCATGTGGCTCTTCATCTTTTCCCATGCAAGAAAAGAATCTTTTCATCCAATGAAAAGAGACTTTTCTCTTTCCTCCATGCAACTCCGACCAGGCCTCTCGGGCTTCCGACTCGGTCTCCCGACCAAGTCTCCCGAGTGGCGAGCTCCCGACCCAGTCTTCCGAGCTCCGACCCAGTCCGCCGAGCTCCGAATCGGTCCGTCGAGCTTCGACTCGGCCCGCCGAGCTCCGACTCGGCCCGCCGAGCTCCGACTCGGCCCGCCGAGCTCCGACTCGGTCTCTCTCGAGTTCCCAACTCAAGTCCCCCGAACTGACCTCCCGAGTTCCCAACTCGAGCTCAGATCTCCCGAGTTCCCAACTCGGGCTCAGATCTCCCGAGTTCCCAACTCGGGCTCGGATCTGCCGATCAACTTTCCCGAAGCATTGTGTCCTTTGTGTGTGACCCAATAGGTTCTCGTGACATTGACAATGCGCCTAAACACTTTAGACACATAAGCAATGAGCGACATCTAGCAATGCATCATTGCTACCCAAGTAACAAGAAAAGTCGAGATCCGACTAAACCTCTGTGACTATGATAATGTATGACCTTGTCCTTCTATCCTTGATATCTAGGTTGACCAATGAGGCATAGACCATGTCATCCTCAATCAATCTTGTGTTTCTTGATCCCCGAGTAGACTCACTCAAACAAATGAGCTCAATATCTCATATTGACTCATTTGAGCATGACCATGCGTTTCAGTAGTCCTACTCGATCAAGGGGCCCACAGATATCACTCCCATCATATGAGAGGGATAGATCCCATCTACATCACTCACATCCCTCCGCATAATTCATTACATACCCAGTGATCGCCTTTATAGTCCACCCTGTTACGGGTGACGTTTGACGATACCAAAGTATATAATTCCTTATGTAGGGAACCGTAGTGACTTCAGGTCTAAGGACTATTCATACCAATAGTCACATGAGAAAGTCTATGACACTCATATGACAATCTATGAAACTTTCTCATGGCGGGTCATTCAGTACACATTCTCCAATGTATACCCATGTGTCAACTTGATATCACATATCCATTACTTGTGAGCTCAAGTCATCAGTTAACCTACATGCTAGTCTCCATGCATTAATATTATCCTTGAATATTAATGCTTGACTAGGAATAATTTAGTGTAGTGTTCTCTACATTATCTCACTATCGATTCAACCAATCGATATAATGTAGATAAGAACCTACTACACAAGGACATTATTATACTTAGTTATTCGGCATAGAATACAAAGTAAGTATAATAACCAAACATGTCTTTATTAATAATAGAATATGATACAAAATGTCCCTAGTCAATCATCACATAATTGGCTCTAGGGCTCCTACTAACAGTGCTCTGGTTTCCCTGAGTTGATGAAAATAAGTCCCCAATTTTAGGTAATTGTGGAGATAAAAAATTATGGATAGCTTCCACCCAGTTGAATCTACCAAGATTGTCATAATCATCTACTATATCTACAAGACCTAGAGGGACCTTATATGTACTAGATGAAAATAAAACACAAATAAATATATACAAAATATATAATTTACAAACTAATAACACATCATCTTCTGATTCGACACTTTTAGAATAATGTTTAAGTAACTCCTCAATTCTTGTTCTGGTAGGTTATTTTTCTTTTGAGAAGTAAGTAAGATAGAGGTCACCCGATGCTTTAGTTGAATTAATAGGGACCGAAACACCACGGTCCACTATGCCCAGTAATAAAGCAACATCTTGTTTGGTGAACGCAACCAGTACACCTGAAACAATTAAAATATTTAGTTATCATCAAGAATATAAGCTTCAAATTATTTCACTTTGGGCCTGAAATGAATTCATTTCAGGCCCACGTTGGGCCTGAAATGATTCGTTTCAGGCCTTCTGAGGGTTTGAAGTGAAATTCACTTCAGGCCTTCAGTAGGCCTGAAATAAAATCATTTCAGGCCTACCGAGGGCCTAAAGTAAAATCACTTCAGGCTCTCGGTAGGCCTGAAATGATTTTATTTAAATGATTTTATTTCAGGCCTACCGGCCTTAATTGAATTTCACTTCAGGCCCTCGGTAGTCCTGAAATATCATTTAAATTGATCAAATATAAATCATTTAAGGCCATCTATATCCAAGTTTTATCTTACTATGGATAAAACTTACAATTGATAATTTAAACTATTACCTGAGAATTTAAAAACTTGCGAGGTTGAATCCCAACTTTCAAATATATTAACCAAAATTCTACGGATATGCTGCAATTCTTGTATGTCTAAGAAAAAACTGAAGGGCGACTCTTTGATCTTCACAATGTGTCGATCATTTAAAATTTCAAATGCTTCAAAAAAATGTTTAAAGTGGCCTAAAACACTGCACCAATGTAATTTTTGTCCAAAGTCATCTGAACCCTATAGTTTTTATACATTACAAATTTATTCAGCAAAAATAAGTTTAAACATTTTCATAAACTATGTTGTTCTTACCTAAGCCTATCGCTAACATACCTTGGTGAACAATGACAAGAAAGAAGACGATGAACCACCTACAGACCTTTTTCCTGCCATTATCATAATAATCACCCGTGCAGAAACCCTAACCCCTACTTTGATAGTGCCGAACAGTCTGGACTTCAACGTTAACACTTAAAGCCGCCTCAAGATCACACACTAACACTTTCGATACTTGCCTAGGTTTTGGTTGGGCGGAGGGATTTGAGGGATGAGCTCACGACTATAGAACAGCTAGGGCACGCACAATGTCGTCTTCCTTCGACAATACCATTTACGTTGTTGCGCTGAGAGAGAATGGAGAAAAATTCGACTACCTGGCCATCCGAACCATAAAATATTACTTTACTGCTAAAGTGGTTCGGATGTCTCGAAAAAGAGAATAGAAAAAGGTATTTTATGGCGTGAGGGGTATAATAGGAAGTTCACTTAAAGGGCTACGCCCTTTGGTAAAATAGAAACCATGGTACGCCAATTGGTAATTTCCAATTCTTAGGTACGCCCTTTGGTAAATTGCTGTAGTAAGAAAGATAAATATATATAAAATAAATGTCAACAAATCAATCAGGGTACTCCCTCATCCCAAAATTAAGATTACTACTCCACAAAGATTGAGTTACAACCAAAAGATGATAAAGAAGACATTCTACAACTCAAAATCAAGAGAGAAAGAGAAGAGAATGCTTAGTCATGTGTCGATCATCATCTTTGGAAGAACTCCAACCTCTACGATGGACGGAAACTCTGACAGCTACTTGGAAAATACTCTCTTAGGGTTCCTTGTCACAAGGGAGCCCCCTTGATAGGGAGGGGAGAATCCCTTAAACTCTAGATGTTTTAAACAAGTGCCCCTTGGTTCCTTTATAGCCTCCAACGATACCAAAACTAACAATCTTTCTTAAAAAGTTGGGGGCACTTTACAAAATCTCCATAAAAATAGGAGACAGATGTTTTGGAGTCTAAAACATGATTGTTTCACGTTCCACCCTATACTAAAATCTTGAAACAAGATTCAATTTGATATGTTGTGAGCCTCGTGACTCAATCTGAGTCAAAAGTTATGTTTATTTGAAGTTTGATATGTTGTTTTCGTCATGGGACAACAAAGAACATGATCATGTTGGCCAACACGGTCTGATTGTGTTCCACTCTATATGCTCCAATTTGATGTTTTTCGAGTGCCTTTTCTTCCCAGATGATCCATGGCCATGTTAGGTAACACAAGATGTCCGTGGATCATGCTGGAATTAGTATTCCTTTGGATTTTCATCTCCAAATTCACTTCAAATGTCAAGATCTTCATGTCCTTTCAATAAAATATGCAAAAAGCAGTTCTCCGAATAAAAAGGATGAAAACAATGCAAAAGTAATGAATTTATGTTGAATATGTTCATGTATTGAAACAAAATGCATGAAAAATAATATTGAAAACTATATGTGAAATACACATCACCCATTATACACATTGTATCAGCTACGAAAATATAGCTACGGAACTGTTGTTGCTACAACTATAAGTTCAATTTTAAGAGATCGTAACTTTTGATTCGAGTTGAACTATAAAACACACAATATATCAAATCGAAGCTCATTCAAAGATCATCAGTTTGATATATTATGCGTTCCATTGTTCAACCTGAGTCAAAAGTTATGACATTTCAAAATTGACCTAGCAAACATATTATAGAAGTTACGAAACAGTAGCTATTATAACTACAAGTTCAAATTTAAAAGGTCATAACTTTTGATTCTGGTTGAATTATGGAGATACACAATATATCAAATCATTGCTCATTTAGAGATTTTCAATTTGATATATTATGCATCTTGTGCTTTAATCCAAGTTAAAAGTTATGACTTCTCAAAGTTTATCTAGTACATATTGTAGCAGCTATGAAATTGTAACTACTACAACTACAAGCTATAATTTTAAGAGACCATAACTTTTGATTCGGATTGAAACACAGGATATACAATATATTAAATCGAAGATCTTTAAATGAGTTTATTGTAGCAGCTACGGTTTCATAGCTGTTATAAGGTGAATGTTAAACCCTAAATTTTAAGAGGTCATAACTTTTGACTCGGGTTGAACTACAAGACACAATATATTAAATCAAAGTTAGTTCAAATATCTATAATTGTTATTGGGTGGAACCTATAATGGCAAGGTTTCAAGCTTAAAAAATATTATCTAAATTCTTTTTGGAGGCTCTGAACAATTTTAATTTTATTTTTTTCCCCATGTTGTAGCTGCTATAGAACCATAGCTGCTACAACTGCGCAACATCTCAATTGTAGTAGCTATGATACTATAGCTACTACAGCGTGCCAATTTAGGCGATAAAAAAAGAGACATAATAATGAGAATAAGCTATTATTTTATTATAGAAGAAAGTTGTATCATTTTATAGGGGTGAGATTTCCTTTTAATAATAAATTAACATAAGACACCCCTTTGATGATTCATTAACAACGATGTGCCCTTATGATTTTTGCCCTTAAGAGTTTTGGAGCATGGTGAGACTTAAGGGAATAGAATGAACCTATTATATCAGGTTTGGATTGAATTTAACAAATTTAAGTTTATCAAAGAATTTTAGTCAAAATTTATTGATAGCTTAAATACTTTTACAATTCAAACATTTAGCATTGACAAGATCAAGAGAGTGCTAAGAAGTTATTGATGTTGTTTTCGAGTAAATCAGAGGCGTATAAGTTTAGATATAATATTGAGGTCCTGAATTAAGTAAAAGAGACTAATTTTTTAAAGTATTAGGGGTCATGAATTAAGAGTTTTTGAGCATAATGAGATTCAAGAGAGTAAAAAAAACATATTGAATAAAATTTAGATTGAAACTAACTAACTTAGGTCTATCAACCCCACAAGTTGGCATAGTTGATAAGTATATGGGTGATTGCTCCAACGGCTTTTTACCAAAGGGCGTATCCAAGATTTGGTAATTACCAAAACGAGTAGCATGCTTTATTTTTTGCCAAAGGGCGCATCCCATATAGTGAATTTCCTATTTACCCATCCCGCCAAGTGATGCACCATTCGAGACTTCCAAATCACTTTATGAGTAAAATATTATTTTGTGGTTCAGATGGACATGGAGTCGATTTTTTTCAGCCATCAGCACAAAAACGTTAATGGTATTGTCGAAGGTGGCGGACATTGTGCTATCATCGTGAGCTCATCCCCCGAATCCGTTCTCCCAACCAAAACCTAGGGAAGTCTCGTAAGTGTGTGTCCCAGAGGCGGCTGTAAGTGTTAACGTTAAAGTCCAGATTGCTCGGCACTATCGAAAGTAGGGGTTAGGGTTTGTGCAAGGCTTATATTTTTGACAATGGTAGGAGAAAGGTCTGTGGTTGGTTCAGCGTCTTCTTCCTTGGCATTATCCAGCAAGGTATGTTAGCGATAGTCTTAGGTCAAAACAACAGAGTTTGTGCACATGGTTAAACTTATTTTTGCTGAATCACTTTGTAATGTATAAAAACTGTAGGCTTCAGATGTTTTGTTTTTCTTGACAATCAATTATATTCGTATGACAACATCTACATAATCAGAATTTTCCATACAAATGGAGCTACAAATGGAGGTCAATCAAGAGCAAAGGATTTTTTTTACAAGAATACATCGATATTTACTCTCATGTTTTACAAAACATGTTCCTCATAATATTAACTGTCAGATCAAATCTCATTTTCTTCATGTCTCCTTGTTTGAAATCCATCTTCTCATCATATAGGAGACATCGAACATATTGCATCACAAAAAAGGCACAGTCCACGCTGAAAATAACAATAGAGTATTTTTTATTTCAATATGTGGGTATATAAAAGACTTTCATATTTTTAAATTCATTCCCATTTACTTACCTATGTTTTTGTTGGGGACATTTTTGACTGACGGAGGCCAATTGTCCAAGGGATGATGACTTTGTAGATATGGATGAATAGCCGTAAGTTTCTCGTGACTATATTATTTAAGTTCTTTTACCTGTAAAATATATCATGATTATAATAATCACCATGAATGATGTTTTAGACAAAAAGATTAACATATATATGAATAAAGGTTGCTCACCGCTGAGTCAAAATCATTCTTATATTTACAGCCACTAGCAAGAGAATTTAAATGATTGAAAGTCATGACTTCTATATCCACCACCAACAAGTGAAAGTGTGTATTATCACTGCACAAAGGTATTAAAATATACATGAACCCTTGTTCTATCATATCAGTCTTCATCACTTGTTGTAGGGAAAACTTTCTTGACGATCTTATTGATGCCTAAAAAAATGCATACAAAAAAATTATTAATAGCCAAATCATAATATTAGGTCATCTACAATCTATCTTGTAAATTCATTTACATCACTTATTGTGAAGAAGGTTGAACAATATATTGACTTGTTATATGGCCTACCACATGCGGATGCTCCCCTAAATAGAATTTTACAAAAGGCATCAATTACCTCGCCTTTTGTAAAAACCTCTCCATTAAGGATTTGTAAGAATGAATACAAATTCAAAGCAAAGGGTGCATCCTCCCAAATAAATTCAGATGCTAACCTGTCAAGTAAATTGATAAGATTATATATTAAAGAACAAGATATATTAACTATACCATGTTTCGTGACTTACTTTAGGTTCTCCAATTTATTTATTAGGTAGGCCACTTCTTTATCTTCATTTTTCTTCTTTGAATTCATAAAATGCTTCTTCATAAACTACATCAATACATTTTCAAAAAACTAATTAATGACCAAATTCAATAAAAATTTAGATATTTTATATGAAAGTAAATCACATACATCAATGTCTTGTTGCCTCATTTTGTATAGTTCGGAGGTCCTTCTTGTTTCCTCCTCTGCGTCTTCTTCAGACATGATTTTCATTACAGTTATGGTTTCTCTTACTTCATCCATATCCTCATCACTAATTTTCCTTTTTCCCTTGTCCATGACATTTGATATTTGTTTCTTGCTCCACTTCCCCTTTGGTAATAGCTGGTGCCATAGTGGACTGTCAGTTGGAGTATCCCTGTAGTCATACTGAGTTCGGTCACGTCCTCTCCTTGTTCTACAATATACTGGATCAGAAAGAGGGTCGACTACAGGATAGCTTTCCTCAACCCCCATGCCCTTTATTTCAATTATTGAAAGTAATTCCTTAACCCTTTCATTCAAACAAATATTCTCCTCTGTTAGCTCCTTGATTTGCTTGTCTTTAAGAATGCATTCACCACATAGCCTTACATCTTCTGTGTCATCTCCTTGCAATGTCTCCATTGGCCGTCGAATGTCATCACCGATAGCAAGGTTCTCAAACAAATTGTTCTCATGTAGGTTAGGAATTATTTCTACAATGACCTGTCAATTAACAAGTACACAAATGTTACTGCTTCTATATCAAACTAACATAGATCACAGTTTCGAATAATTACCTCTTCCGGTGACAGTCGGTGAACAAGGGCCCTCACCCGACTAATATACGAAGGAATATTCCTCCACTTATTTATTCGGGGTCCTTCAACATTGTATGGTTTTTGAATTGGTACATGCTCCAAAAACCATGCATACACCAAGTTTTCCAGCCAAATACATTAATGACAGCAAAATATTATAAAATTTAACAAGAAAATTATACTCACTGCCAAAAGACCAGCAAACCCCTTTAGGTAAGTGAGGTTGGCGCTGGTCTAGTTTCCCTGAGTTGATGAAAATAAGTCCCCAATCATAGGTAATTGTGGAGACAAAAATTGATAGATAGCTTTCACCCAGTTGAATCTACCAAGATTCTCATAATCATCTACTATATTTACAAGACCTAGAGGGACCTTATATGTACTAGACGAAAATAAAACACACACAAATATATACAAAATATAGAATTTACACACTAATAAAACATCATCCTCTGATTCAACACTTTTTGAATAATATTTAAGTAACTCCTCAATTCTTGTTCTGGTAGGTTTTTCTTTTGAGAAGTAAGTAAGATAGAGGTCACCCGATGCTTTAGTTGAATTAATAGGGACCGAAACACCATGGTCCACTATACCCAGTAATAACGCAACATCTCGTCTGGTGAACGCAACCGGTACACCTGAAACATTTCAAATATTTAGTTATCATCAAGAATATACCCAGAACAAGAATTGAGGAGTTACTGCATTGGTAAATGTGTGATGTTGTTTCGGTCCCTATTAATAGGGAATCGATGTATTCTTGTAAAAAAATCCTTTGCTCTTGATTAACCTCCATTTGTATGGAAAATTTTGATTATGTAGATGTTGTCATACGAATATAATTGATTGTCAAGAAAAATAAAACAAATGTGTGATGTTGTTTCACCTCCAGTTTCTGCAATGTTGTGTGCCAAATGATACGGTAAGATAACATAACTGATAATGATTGGAACTAAGGTTGGTCAATAGAAATAACATCTCTTTGGTTAACTCTAACTAATGATATCAATTATGGAGTTACAATACTTGTATTGCAACAATTGAAAATATGACTTGATGATGTGCAAGGAACCGAAATTTGTATGCATTTTGTATTAAGGTAGTATCCAGATTTTGTCTACGATACAATTCAATAAACTTATTTTAAGTTTAATAAACTATAAGACTGTGTTGATAAAATTAGATAATTTAAATAAAATTAGAGGATTTGGTCACATCAATATATTGAATTTTATTATATAAATCAATATAATATATAATTATAAAAATATTTTAAATAAAATTTGGAATCCAAGTAGGGGCTGAAATAACTTGAATTCAGACCCACTGTGGGCCTGAAATCAAGTGATATCAGGCCCACGGTGGGCCGGAAATCAAGTTATTTCAGGCCCACGCTGGGCCTGAAATCACATGATTTCAGGCCCACCGTGGGCCTGAATTCAATTGATTTCAGGCCCAAGGTGGGCCTGAAATATCTTAATTTCAGGCCCAACTTGGGCCTGAAATATCTTAATTTCAGGCCCAACTTGGGCCTGAAATATCTTAATTTCAGGCCCAACTTGGGCCTAAAATAACTTGTTATCAGGCTCATTATTATAGGGTTGGTCACCAAAAATACATTCTCCTAGCTCTACTCTAACTATTGGTATAGGGTTTTCAAAAATCCAAATATCCTAGGTCCATCAGTGGGTTTGGGTGGAAACTCACTGATAGACCTACAGAGTATGGTTTTGCAACATAATATGGTAAAATTAGAGGGTTGGTCACCCAAAATATAGGGCTTTCGATCCTTTTTTTGTATAATATATAAGCTATAATCTGTCATTGTTGTCGATACCATCAGTAATATTGAACCTTGCTTTTGCTATAATCATTTAAAACAATCTAATTTCAGGCCCACTCAGGGCTTGAAACAAACTGATTCAGGCCCACACTAGGCCTGAAATAATCTCATTTCAGGCCCAACGTAGGCCTAAAACAAACTGATTCAAGCCCACGCTGGGCCTGAAATAAACTCATTTCAGGCCTAACATAGGCCTAAAATAAACTCATTTCAGGCCCAGCGTGAGCCTGAAATATTCTCATTTTAGGCCCAACGTGGGCCTGAATTAATCTCATTTCAGGTGCCACAGAAGGGTACACTGCCAAATTTGAAAAAACTGTAAGTTTTCTATTTTCATATATATACCTCTACAAAAAGTTTCAATGCAATATAATTGTTACTAATGTAATATCTGTGTAGGTGCCATTTTTCAAAAATTTAAACTGGTCATATTACAAGATATGGAATAAAGGAGTGTCTTCCATAACGGGGACACACTTTAATAAAATTATAGTACAAGGACCCACCCAAAGCAGATCGTAAGATCATGTTTTTTTTGATTAAATATAACAATTGATTGCATGGTTGGATTTATAAGATGAGAACAATGACAATATTGGTTTTTTCAGGTTAGATTGCGCTTTTGTTCATACAATGCATATGTAAGTGTCATGACAAACATTGTATATTTGTACAATCTATGTAATCCTTTTGAAATCAATGAAACATTGCTTTCGATCCTTGTTTTTGTGTAATATATAAGCTATAATCTGTAATTGTTGTCGATACCATCAGTAATATTGAACCTTGCTTATGTTGTGATCATTTGAAACAATCTAATTTCAGGCCCACTCAGGGCCTGAAACAAACTGACTCAGGCGCACGCTGGGCCTGAAATAATCTCATTTCAGGCCCAGTGTGGGCCTGAAACAAACTGATTCAGGCCCACGCTGGGCCTGAAATAATCTCATTTCAGGCCCAGCGTGGGCCTGAAATAAACTCATTTCAGGCCCAGCATGGGCCTGAAATAATCTCAGTTCAGGCCCTGAGTTCAACCTTCTTACAAGTATTATTAAATACTTATACGACAATCTGAGTTCAGGCCCTGAGTTCAACCTGAGTTTAGGCCTTGAAATAATCTCAGTTCAACCTGCTTACAAGTATTATTAAATACTTATACGACAATCTTTTATATAATTGTACATGTTCTGACAATAATTTAATAATGAAACAAGAAGGTTGCAACTTGAGAGTACCTAAATACAAGGCATTGCATACCACAATTGGATTCCATGCACATCATGAGCTCATATTTTGAGAATTTAGCACACAGGGAGTCTTTTTAGATGGACCTAGGATATTTGAAGTTTTCAAAACTCATTATCAGTAGTTAGAGTTTAGCTAGCAGATGGTATTTTTGGTTTCCAAATGTAGTCGTAATGAGTATCAATTACGTGTTGATACAGTATCAGTTGCTACAGAACAATGAATCAACAAATCAGAAATAAGAGGGGCTCAAATGATAGATATTCAGAAAACAGAGGACTTCAGGACTTCAGGACCTGAAATAACAAACTTGTGGTTCAGAAATTTAAGGACTGATCTTTTCTGCTTACATTGAATTACACAAGGCATTGATATGTATCATAATATTGAAATACTTCTTCAAGTGACAACATTAACAACAACTAGTATTTTGACAATACTATGGTTGTACAATATACAAAATATATACATTCATTTCTCCTGCTTACAAAATATACATTTCAATCAGAATATTCCTGCAATATATATACCAATTAACTTAAGACCTTGGTGTTGGCGACATTCTACATATCCTTCTATTATGGCCAAGTTGTTTGCATCGGCTGCATTTTAGTTTCACCTTGCCATTGTGTCTGGACTCAATCCGTGTCTTCTTTCGTCTACCAGGCTGCATAAGGCTACGGGGACTGAGAACTATAATGTTGTTTACGCCCATAGTCCAAAACTACCTGCTTCTACAGGGGAAAATACAATCCATGTAAACCCACTTCTAAGTTTCTGAATAAAAATAATGCTCACAATATGACAGTGTATCTATGTTCCTGTGAATGATTACGATAATAGCATGTGAGCAAGGGAGTCTTGAAATTTGAAACTCCCTACAATGACAAAATTTTTTTTCCAAATCAATAATGTATGAGGTGCCCCATGTTTCTACTTCCATTTCTGATTGAGAGTAAGGGTGAACCTTATAAGCTCTACCTTTCTCTCTCCTTGAATCCATTTCTTTTGTAGCATGAGATGTCAAAGCAATATGCCATTTGAAGACTTCCTCTCTACGGTTAAAGAACCATTGAGCTACTTTTCTTCTGGTAGTATCAATTAACTTGTTTATGGGAAGCTCACGTGTGGACTTGAACGAATCATTTAAGCTCTCCACACAATTCGTGGTAAGCATTCTGTACATTCTCCCAGTAAAATGTGCATTTACCCACCTTTTAGGGTCAATCTTCTGAAGCCACTTATGGGCATCTGGATGTTTTTCAAGCATTGTCTGCATTATCATATCATATTGGAGTGTTGTGTTGGCTCGTGCTGCTGCCCAAAATAAACCTAAAGCAGCCCTACTTCCGGTATCAGTTACCATATTACAAGACATGTGGTGACAACAAAAAGCATGATGTGAGTTTGTGTAGACTTTTCTAACTGTTGATATAATACCACGATGTCTATCTGATACTATGGTGATTGAGTGATCATCAACAGCAAAGTACCTCTTTGTATGCTCCAAAAACTGTTAGTGATATGAGAGAAGTGTCCTAAGGCAATCGCCTTATGATTGTAAACATTTATTTTAATAAATGAAAATTCATTATTTGAGTATACATGTTTGTGTATTTGATTGAGATCTTAAACTCATCTACTGAATGTCCGCAATACAATTCACAGCATAAGAGAATTTGTGATGAGATCACAACTAGTGATTATCTCTACATGTGCAATTGTGAAGTATTGAAAATATCCCTAGTCGATGAATTGATAAAAACGGACACTATCAATTCTGTTGAGACTAGCATGGGTTATTCTCTAATCAGCTGATTCTCACTGGCTGGTGACATTGGGATGTCCGGAGATAAACATGGATGCTAGTTAAGGGAACTAGTTCATTGGAGTGACTAGCTGTAAAACTTCATATGGTAATCTATATAGATATGTCAGTGAAGTTCTTACTGCAGCTTAAGTGCGATGTTCCTTTGACTTACGGTGTTCAAGTCATCTTGGTCATGGAGACTTATACTTTAACATCTTAAGCAAGCATCTCCAAGGAGGTGTGGACCCAGGATGATTGGGTATAAGCCGAAGTGCCCGAAGATGTTTGAACAGCCTACAAAGGATTCACCACTCCTTGCGAGGAAATGTATACCCAGGCCTATCGTCGGATTGTTACTCAAAGCCTCTGGCCAGAGCATGTCATGTTTAGAGTATGAGTCTCTTAAATACATGAGAGTAATTAGAAATCCAAAGGACGAGAAAGACACTACTTGGGCTAGGTGTGACGTAGTCAGCCTAGTGGGGACTGACACACACAGACCATGTCCTGAACCAAGTGGGTATAAGATGGTGAAGGGAATGGGGCACGATTCATTAGAGCTGCTGAAGGTTTTCAGAATCACTTCTGAGGTCAACCGTTGATCTTTCGATTAATTGGGGGACATGATGTACTACTAGGTGCCACTCATGATCGTTCTATAATTTGTTGATTATAGACGGCCAACATAAATCGAAAGCCTATTTAGTCACACGCATTACGAGTAATCCAAGGGATTTAAAACGAGTTGAAAATTAGATTTTCTGATCAAGAGAAATAAGTCGAATCTGAGTTAATCAGAGGCGCAACGGAAGCTAAAAATGGCTAAGTCTTTTGAAGGCTTATTGGGCGAATTAAATGAGTTTAATTCGCGATGGGTTCGGCTCGGTTTGGCCTGCCAAAGAGGGTGCCAACCCTCTTTGGTTTGGCCAGCCACCACTTGGGGAGAAACCAATTTATTTGGTTTAATTAATAAAATAAATCTAGTGCGATTTGTTTTATAAATTATGGATAAATAAATTTGTATAAAGAAATTTATATAAAAAATTTATAAAAATTTATTCTTTTTTATGGAAATTAAAATGATCCATGGAATGGTTTATTTTAATTTTATAAAATCAATTATGAATTGATTTTTCCATAATAAGAAAATTTATAAATTTCTTGTAAAATTTATTCCATAATAAAAGGAGAGATGTATTTGTTTTATTATAAAATTAGTTATAATAAAACTTGGTTTAAACGGAATAATTCATAAAGAAAATTTATAGGATAAATTTCTTATGAAAAATTCCGTTAAAGGGGAGACTTGGCAAGGGAGAGGCTACTATATAAAGGAACCAAGGCTACGCTTGATTTCCTTAATAGATTGATCAAGAGATTAACTCTCTCCCTCTCTCTCTCTAACTCTCTCTCTCTCTAGGGCCGACGCCCTTTCTCTCTCTAGGGCCGACTCTCTCTCCTCCCCTAGGGCCGGTGCAAGCACCTATGGTGCCCTTGAGTTTCCTCCACCAAGTTCGTGCCGAAGAAGAAGAAGAAGCGGATTGCGACTCCTTCCTTCCTTTCCCGGAATTTTGATTCCGTTACTTGGTGGTTAGTTTCCTTTCTTCTCTCTTGATATTCTAGTTGTGTCTTTGGAGAATCTAGTAGTTCTCGTCGACACAAAACTCGTGGCTTTACGAAGTCATCCCGAAGAGAACTCGGCGTGGACGCGAATAGAGGCGGAGCTTCCAAGGGACGCTACGGTTGGATCTCGTCCCTTTCTTCGAGTTACGCGAGGTACAAAGTAAATTAGTTTACTTTTTTGTAAAGTTTTAATTTATGATCATGTCCACACATCATAAGGTTGCATGCTAGATACGCAGTTAAAATAATTTAAGAAATTATTTTATGCTAATTCTTCCGCTGCACGTAAAAATTTAAAATTTTACGAACCCGTATCCTTGTCAACATGCACCCGGTCCCAACAGTGGTATCAGAGCCGGTTAGTGTTCGACATAATCATATAATTGTTTTGCGGAAAACTTTGTCATAATCTCAATTTTGGAAAAATTTTCAATTATGGAAATTTTCCAATTATTATAAGTTTTAGATTTAGGAATTTCAAAGTTTGGAAATCCTCATGAAATTTCGCAAACGTTTGAAATATCCTAGTTTCTAAAATTTTATGATAATTGTGAAAACTTCCCATCTTTGGAAACTTTCCAATTTTGGAAATTTTCTATTTTAGAAATTTTCTAATTTTGGAAATATGTAAGTTTTCTTTGTACCAGAAACTTACAATTATTCTGAAAACCTATTATGAAATGTCGCAATTTTGGGCACTTTCTTTCAAGAAAGTCTAGACAAATTTATGGACAATTAATTGACAATTAAATTTGAATTGGTTTTTAAATTGACAACAAAATTCTTTATTTTGGATTGAGCCTCGGGGAGCCGTCCAATTTAAAGTTAGTTGTTGTAATTTAATTTCCCAATTTTAAATGAAATTGTCATGTTTAATTTGGTTACGCTTCCGAAGCGGACCAAATTAGATTTACGATAAATTATTTTTCTTTGGGTATCTGAGCCTCGGGGAGCCACCCTTAGAAAAAGATTTGTTGTAATTAATTAAATCCATGAATAAAATATGATTTAAGAGGTGATGCTCTTACATATTGTTGTCTCCAAAATTAATTAGGAAAATGGTTTCCTATAGAGTTTCTTAAATGAGATTTTCATGAAAATAATATGTGGTTGAATTAAGGGAATTATCTATTAATTTAATAAGATTTGATTTAGAGAAATCAAAGTCTTAAACATATTATTTCCGAAATTGATTATGACAATTTAGGAAATTATTTCCCAAAACAATTCCTTGAATAAAGTATGAAATTAGAATTAGGAAATCCGGTTCCTAATTCAATTAATGAGACTTGATAAATTAAGTCACATACATACTTTATTAAGGAAATCGTTAGTCATGACATAATTATATGTCATGAATGTGCTTAGAAAAGAAAGGATGAGACCCAAAACCCCTTACAAAATATTAAGCCCAACACCTTCCATTAATATGGTTAGAATCGGAGTTTTGTTTCTCGTTTGGGTTGATGGACACATCCATGCCCGGCTTGAACCTCAACATGTTCAAACCATGGAATTAGTTTATGAATAATATAGTTGGAGTCAGAGGTCAATCCTTAGTTTTGGTTGTTGGACACATCCAAGCCTGACTAAACGGTTGAATGAGCTCCAACCATATTAAAACTATTTCTTGATTAATGGGTCAGCCTTAAGCTTGGAGCATCGATTTGTTGTGCCACAGCCAAGGTCGATGTAAAGAGAGGTGCAGTTGGGTGCTATGTATATTGTTGCATACTTGTTAATGAGTTAACAACCCAATGATTTATGCAAACATTCAATTAGTTGATAGCATAAAGTGATAGTTACATATATGTGATATGTAATCGGTATAATTACCTACCTTCATAGCTAAGAATAACTTGATGGCCACAGCCATGGTTGTTCTTATCTATGGTTGGATATCAACCTATTTGGAGATGTTTCTACGATCTCCCGAATTGATAAAAAAGGATATTCAATTCGAAAAATAAATAGGATTTTATTAATGTATGTTGATGCATTCTTTATCATTCTTCTCATATATGCTCAATTTGTATTTCTAGGATAATCACTCGATCATGTCTTCTCTGAATTTGCATTCCATTTTGGACACCAATAAACTGACTGGGCCAAACTTCATGGACTGGCTTCGAAACCTGAGGATAGTCCTCAAGGCAGAGAAGCTTGCTTATGTCCTTGAAGATCAACTTCCCAACTGTCCTCCTGAAAACGCAACTCCAGACCAGTTTCCTGAGTTGCTCAACCTGCTGAAGACTGTAGAGCCTTCTATGAAGCAGGATCAGAAGACGGTACTGTTAGTTGGTTCCTCGAAGAAAGGTTCTAAGAGGAAGGCCAAAGAACAGAATAAAGGAAAGAAGAAAAAGGCCAAAAAGACTGAAATGACACCAAAAGGCACTTGCCATCATTGTGGCAAGGAGGGTCACTGGCGAAGAAACTGCAAGGTTTATCTTGAGTCCTTGAAGAAGAAGACATCCGATGCCCCATCCTCTTCAGGAATCTTCGTTATTGAATGTCACTCTATTTCCTCAAACACCTGAGTACTTGATACTGGGTGTAGCTCACATATATGTAATGACATACAGGGGCTAAGGAATAGAAGAAGACTCGTCAAAGGAGAAGCGCATTTGCGAGTTGGAAATGGAGCAAAGATTGCTGCTGTTGCCATCGGAACATATTTGGTAAAGCTCCCTACTGGACGTGTCTTAGAATTGGATAATTGTATTTTGTTCCTTCGTTAATAAAGAACATTGTATCTATTTCATGTTTGAATGAAAAGGGTTATCATTTAACTTTTAGTAACAATTGTTGTTACATAACTTTAAATGGCGTTCTTTATGGGAATGAAACTTTGTGCAATGGTATCTACACGTTAGATTTATCCGGTGACGTTTTCAATATCGAAGTTAGCAACAAACGTGCTCGAATAGATAATCGAATAGACTCCTACACATGGCATTGTCGTCTTGGCCATGTAAGTAAGAAACGAATGACCAAATTGCACCGATGTGGAATTTTAGAATCATTTGAACCTGGTTCATTTGATACATGCGAAACATGCTTAAAAGGCAAGATGGCCAAATTACCCTTTTCCGGAAAAGGTAATCCAGTGGAAGAATTGCTTGGTCTAATACATACTGATGTATGTGGACCAATGTCAACTCTTGCACAAGGAGGCTATAGCTACTTCATCACCTTTATCGATGATCACTCACGATTCGGGTATGTGTTCTTGATGAAACACAAATCTGAAGCTTTTGAGAAATTCAAAGAGTTCAGAAATGAAGTAGAGAAACAGCTTGGCAAAAGTATCAAGATACTTCGATCCGATCGGGGTGGTGAATACTTAAGTCAAGAGTTTCAAGATTATCTTAGGGACAATGGGATATTGTCCCAATGGACTCCGCCGTATACACCACAACATAATGGTGTATCTGAGAGGCGCAACCGAACCTTGATGGACATGGTTAGGTCGATGATGAATCATGCAACTCTTCCAAAATCCTTTTGGGGCTATGCACTTAAGACAGCTGTTTACTTGCTAAACAGAGTCCCGACCAAGGTAGTCTCTACTACTCCATATGAGACATGGAATAGTAAGAAACCTCACTTAACTCACCTTAAGATATGGGGTTGTCCTGCTTATGTGAAGCGGACTATATCAGACAAATTGGATGCTAAGTCTGATAAATGTCTATTTATTGGATATCCTAAGGAAACGAAGGGTTACCAATTCTATCATCCCTTGGAACAAAAGGTGTTTGTTTCAAGGCATGCTGTATTTTTGGAAAAAGAATTTCTTTTACAAGAAAACAGTGGGAGTGGCATTGAACTTGATGAAGTTCAAGAAACTCCAATAGACATTACAGAGACACCTAGTCAAGACCCACAACTAATAACTCATAATGATGAGCTATCAATTGAACCTAAAACAACACCACCTCTTCGTAGGTCTGATAGGACACGCAATATTCCAGAGAGATACGGATTTCTCATAAGTGAATCGACCGACGTGTTACTCATAAGCGATGACGAACCTATCAGTTATGAAGATGTTCTGAAATGTTCAGAAAGGGACAAATGACTTGAAGCCATGAAGTCGGAAATGAATTCCATGTACGAAAATCAAGTATGGGACTTGGTTAACCCACCTGAAGGGATTAAGCCCATAGGGTGCAAGTGGGTTTTCAAGAAGAAAACCGACATGGAAGGTAATGTTGTTACCTTTAAGGCTAGATTAGTGGCAAAAGGATATCGTCAGAAACAAGGAATTAATTATGACGAAACCTATTCGCCAGTAGCTATGCTTAAATCCATTCGGATGCTCCTAGCCATAGCAGCTCATTATGATTATGAGATATGGCAAATGGATGTGAAAACAGCTTTCCTTAATGGAAACCTGCTTGAGGATGTATACATGATACAACCTGAAGGTTTCACATCGGTTGATAAAACCAAAGTATGCAAGCTTCGACGATCCATATATGGACTGAAGCAAGCATCCAGGAGCTGGAACATCCGTTTTGATGAGACAATCAAAGAGTTTGATTTCTCACAAAATCCTGACGAACCTTGTGTGTACAAGAAGGTTAGTGGGAGTGCAGTCGTATTCCTAGTGCTATATGTCGATGACATATTACTTATAGGAAATGATATATCAGTTTTACATACAGTTAAAATTTGGTTGTCTAAAACTTTCTCCATGAAAGACCTGGGAGAAGCAACCTATATCCTTGGGATTAGAATCTATAGAGATAGATCAAAACGGTTGCTTGGTCTTTCACAGTCTACATATATAGACCGAGTGCTAAAAAGGTTTAGCATGTCAGAATCCAAGAAAGGTTACCTTCCCATCAGGCATGGGATCAACCTTTCAAAGTCTATGTGTACGCGCACAGAAGACGAGAGGATTTGCATGAATAAGATTTCTTATGCATCCGCGATAGGATCTATCATGTATGCTATGTTATGTACTAGGCCCGATGTATCGTATGCTCTGAGCGTCACAAGCAGATACCAGTCGGATCCAGGAATGGATCATTGGGCGGCTGTCAAGACAATCCTTAAGTACTTAAGAAGAACTAAGGATGTGTTCCTAATATATGGAGAAGGAGATATGGTAATACGTGGGTATACAGATGCCAGTTTCCAGACAGATAAGGATGACTCCAAATCCCAGTCTGGATACGTATTTACTTTGAATGGAGGCGCAATAAGTTGGAAGAGTTCCAAACAAGACACCGTAGCGGATTCTACCACGGAAGCGGAATATATCGCGGCTTCGGAAGCAGCAAAAGAAGCAGTCTGGATCAAGAAGTTTATCTCCGAACTTGGTGTGGTTCCAACCATTGATGAAGCAGTGCCGGTTTACTGCGACAACAATGGAGCTATTGGACAAGCAAAGGAACCAAGGTCTCATCAGCGATCCAAACACGTGCATCGTCGCTATCATCTGATCAGAGAGATTATAAGTAGGAATGATATACAAATTGAGAAAATTCCCACTGAAAGGAATTTAGCGGATCCTTTAACTAAGGTCTTGCCTCAAAGCAAGTTTGAGGGTCATGTTAGAGCCTGTGGTATTGGATACCGTAGCGATTGGCATTAGGCCAAGTGGGAGTTTGTTAGTGATATGAGAGAAGTGTCCTAAGGCAATCACCTTATGATTGTAAACATTTATTTTAATAAATGAAAATTCACTATTTGAGTATACATGTTTGTGTATTTGATTGGGATCTTAAACTCATCTACTGAATGTCCGCAATATAATTCACAACATAAGAGAATTTGTGATGAGATCACAACTAGTGATTATCTCTACATGTGCAATTGTGAAGTATTGAAAATATCCCTAGTCGATGAATTGATAAAAACGGACACTATCAATTCTGTTGAGACTAGCATGGGTTATTCTCTAATCAGCTGATTCTCACTGGCTGGTGACATTGGGATGTCCGGAGATAAACATGGATGCTAGTTAAGGGAACTAGTTTATTGGAGTGACTAGCTGTAAAACTTCATATGGTAATCTATATAGATATGTCAGTGAAGTTCTTACTGCAGCTTAAGTGCGATGTTCCTTTGACTTACGGTGTTCAAGTCATCTTGGTCATGGAGACTTATACTTTAACATCTTAAGCAAGCATCTCCAAGGAGGTGTGGACCCAGGATGATGGGTAAAGCCGAAGTGCCCGAAGATGTTTGAACAGCCTACAAAGGATTCACCACTCCTTGCGAGGAGATGTATACCCAGGCCTATCGTCGGATTGTTACTCAAAGCCTCTGGCCAGAGCATGTCATGTTTAGAGTATGAGTCTCTTAAATACATGAGAGTAATTAGAAATCCAAAGGACGAGAAAGACACTAGTTGGGCTAGGTGTGACGTAGTCAGCCTAGTGGGGACTGACACACACAGACCATGTCCTGAACCAAGTGGGTATAAGATGGTGAAGGGAATGGGGCACGATTCATTAGAGCTGCGGAAGGGTTTCAGAATCACTTCTGAGGTCAACCGTTGATCTTTCGATTAATTGGGGGTCATGATGTACTACTAGGTGCCACTCATGATCGTTCTATAATTGGTTGATTATAGACGGCCAACATAAATCGAAAGCCTATTTAGTCACACGCACTACGAGTAATCCGAGGGATTTAAAACGAGTTGAAAATTAGATTTTCTGATCAAGAGAAATAAGTCGAATCTGAGTTAATTAGAGGCACAACGGAAGCTAAAAATGGCTAAGTCTTTTGAAGGCTTATTGGGCGAATTAAATGAGTTTAATTCGCGATGGGTTCGGCTCGGTTTGGCCGGCCAAAGAGGGTGCCAACCCTCTTTGGTTTGGCCGGCCACCAATTGGGGAGAAACCAATTTATTTGGTTTAATTAATAAAATAAATCTAGTGCGATTTGTTTTATAAATTATGGATAAATAAATTTGTATAAAGAAATTTATATAAAGAAATTTATAAAAATTTATTCTTTTTTATGGAAATAAAATGACCATGGAATGGTTTATTTAATTTTTATAAAATCAATTATGAATTGATTTTCCATAATAAGAAAATTATAAATTTCTTGTAAAATTTATTCCATAATAAAAGGAGAGATGTATTTGTTTTATTATAAAATTAGTTATAATAAAACTGATTTAAAACGGAATAATTCATAAAGAAAATTATAGGATAAATTTCTTATGAAAAATTCCGTTAAGGGGAGACTTGGCAAGGGAGAGACTACTATATAAAGGAACCAAGGCACGCTTGATTCCTAATAGATTGATCAAGAGATTAACTCTCTCCCTCTCTCTCTCTCTCTAACTCTCTCTCTCTCTAGGGCCGACACCCTTTCTCTATCTAGGGCCGGCTCTCCTCTCCTCCCTAGGGCCGGTGCAAGCCACCTAGGTGCCCGTGAGTTTCCTCCACCAAGTTCGTGCCGAAGAAGAAGAAGAGCGGATCGCGACTCCTTCCTTCCTTCCCGGAATTTTGATTCCGTTACTTGGTGGTTAGTTTCCTTTCTTCTCTCTTGATATTCTAGTTGTGTCTTTGGAGAATCTAGTAGTTCTCGTCGACACAAAACTCGTGGCTTTGCGAAGTCATCCCGAAGAGAACTCGGCGTGGACGCGAATAGAGGCGGAGCTTCCAAGGGACGCTACGGTTGGATCTCGTCCCTTTCTTCGAGTTACGCGAGGTACAAAGTAAATTAGTTTACTTTTCCGCAAAGTTTTAATTTATGATCATGTCCACACATCATAAGGTTGCATG
>JAGFNQ010008054.1:0-15055 GCA_024364735.1 Boesenbergia rotunda
CAACTATAAAATTTTTCTGTAAACATTTGCGCACATATAGAATTGCCCGCAGTAAATGGTCAACGACCGTGGGCCTTGGAGTAGGAGTCGACCGTAACTCCGAACCAAGTAAAATCGCTTGAGTTCGCGTGTGTGTTTCTTTATTTTTCGCTGCTTATTCTCTTTACGAATCCGAAAACGTTTTACGATATTCACCCCCCCTCTATCGTTCTTTTCGATCCAACAGAATCCCAGAAGCGCAAGCCATGAATGCAATGTGAATGTCAAACAAGATTTGTTGCAGCCACCTGAGGAATTAGAAAACCATACAGAAAATATCATCAATTCACAGAACGAGGGGTTCAAACAATCAATGGCTAAGATAGGGGGATGGGCCTTCCAAACAATTGAAGTTCTGAAATAAATTTCAATCGAGTCATCCTTGCCAATCGGTATAAATGTTATTGAGTTGAGGAGTGGAAGAAATCTTGAAGAAGTGCAAGTGAAAGGTGATAACACTGAAGGAAGAATGGACATTGCAAAATCATATTTCTCAGAAAAATTGATCACCATCACTTAGACAAGGGAGTATAGGCCGTATGTACCGTTCCTCAACGGTTGATCAAACCAAAGCTAGATGAGCACTTTGGACCTCCACCACCAACTCAAAAAGAATATGAGGAAAAGAAAGATTGAAAATTTTTTTGATGATAATGATGGTGATGTGGTATCTTGCATATTTATTGATGATCTCGAAGATGAAGATTTTTCTGATGATGATGTGGTAGCTTGCAAATTTATTGATGTACTTTAAGAAGATTTTTTTGATGATGAAGAATTAGCCACTTACAATTTTGTTAGAGTACTTAATTATGATGAAGATTTTTCTGATGAGGATGATCAAGTTGAAATTCTGACAAAGTTGTCGATTCTTCAGTCACCACCTTCAGAGGCACCACCTCCTGAGTTAGAGCTAGAGCCACTACAAGACCATGAGAAAGCCACATCTACTTGTTTGGAACTTTCAAGTAACTTTTAGCAAATCAAGATTAGTATTTCTGGTGATCGTTTTGAAAATTTCATAGAGGTAGTTGTAATTGATTTTGTTGGATATGATTCATTTTTTGATACATGCTTATTTAAAATTAATGTGGTTCTAGTTCTTTCATATTTTACATGCGTGTGGAAGGTGTTCTCTTTTATTACATGTGTAGGATTATCTAGGGTCTGGGATTGGATCCTGCAACTAAATAGTCTCCGACCTCTAGGAAGTATTTTCTAAGAGACGAAGATGGGGAGAGCGATGCTTCACGATATTGATTTCATGGGGATAGCTCTCTCCACAACTTGGGTGATTGGCAAGAAAGTCCGGAAGTATCTTACTCTGACAAGGTCGAGATTTTGATGAACCTAATAAGGGGTCGAGCTTATGACCATAAACGAACGCGTCTTGTGAGACAACCCAAGTTTCTATCTTCTATTCATTTATATTTTTCTTTATCTTTATAGTTTTAATCTTTTATTTTGTTTGAAGGTTAGAGGGATCCACGAACTGACCACGGGAAGTTCCGTAGTGTGGAAAGAAGAAAACATGATGAAAGGATGTCATGAGAAAATATATGAAAGACACCATGCCTATCATGGGTGCCCATGCCCAGCGGCATGAGCTATGCCACATTCAACCATCTCCCCATGGTGGTCCATGCTTAGCGGCACGGGCCATGCTCCAGTCGCTAAGCCCAACACGGGCGCCCGT
Organism: Boesenbergia rotunda; assembly: GCA_024364735.1. Taxonomy (NCBI): domain Eukaryota; kingdom Viridiplantae; phylum Streptophyta; class Magnoliopsida; order Zingiberales; family Zingiberaceae; genus Boesenbergia; species Boesenbergia rotunda. Next base: position 1,736 of record JAGFNQ010008054.1, read on the forward strand.
GCCCATCGACATGGCCCGTATTAGCCACTTGGAAAAATAGCAGCTTTTAAAGATGATAATGATTCAAGATGAAGTACAGGCATACAACTACTCAAATCAAAGCTCTTTTGAAGAACTACAATAAGGTAGAGAATTTAGAATTTATTGACCCCGTTTCACACTTGAAAAATGTCGTTGAAGAGACCTTTCAAAGATTTCAAGGGCTGATATTAGAATGACTTATCTACAACTGAAGCAGAGTATGTTGCCTTAGGGGAATGTGTAGCTCAACTCTTATGAATAATGCATATCCTTAGGGATTTCAACTTAGACTATGTCCAAACCAAGGTATACATTGATAATATCAGTTCAATAAACCTTACCAAAAATCTAATTCACCACTCTAGAACTAAGCATACAGAAGTGAGATATCACTTTGTTAGGGGCCACGTAGCTAGGGCTGAAATTGTCCTTCCAACATGTTAACTCTAAATCTAACCTGGTAGACATTTTTACTAAACCCTTACCTGAGTCTGAGTTCAATTTATTAAGAAGGCAACTTAGAATGTGCTTAGTAGAGTAGATTTTCTTTTGTTTGTTTTTATTGGATTTACTCATTTTGTTAGTTTTTTTAATTCTGTTTTTAAAAAAAAGGTTTCAAAGACTATTTTCAAAACTTTACTTTCAAAATTCAATGCGTTTTTCGAAACATAATTTTATTTTTATTTTAAAACTACCCATTTCAAAACTAGGGTTTTTCTTCAACACGGACTTAGCTTAGGCTTAACTCTAGTATGCATGCTCTTATAGTTTTAGCAGGCAGCAACTCACAAGCACATTAGGACTAACTTGATTGACAATCTAGACTGGGTTGAGATGCTTAGGACTATTGTCATAGACTTAAGATTCTTTAATTCAGTGCATCGAAATAAGTTGAGGGCACTATAAATGCAATTCATATTAATCAAATCAAGTATTCTGGCTAACTTAGCTGATTTATGGAATATACTTGACTTGACTGGCCCAAGTAAAAGTTGTTGCTTATTGTAGTCAGCAACATGCTAACAGGTCAGACAGGTGCCTGAAAGGATTTCTTTTTCTGTTCTTTCTTTTCCAAGTGAAAATGTTTTATTTATGCTTGGACTCAAAATGAAGGTGCCTAGGCTTGACCTAAACTTATTTTGTTTATGAGTTGCTTAAACTTAATTGCTCTGATACACTTGGCTTTTCTTACATAGTCATTTTTTTATGCTCTGATTTATTTCTTACCCTTAGACTACATGATTTTGATATTGTGAGAATACAGAAAAATTGGAGGGTTTAGGAGCAAAATTACCTAAACTTAGGGGTTAAAGTGGGAATAGGAAAACTTGGAAGGGCTAAACGGAAAAAGGTCCACCCTTATATCTTTTCTTTCCTCTTCTTCTTGCGCCCGAACCGAGTTTTTCCCCTCTTTCTCCTTCGCACAACGGAGCGCTTCCATCGCCGGCGTCGCCACCAACGGCCGGAGCGATCGGAGGATAAGACTCTCGCTAGCGCGCGGAGCACAAACCCGACCTTCTCCATGTGGTCCTCCCTCTTCCCCCTTCGCAGCATCTGCCTGCGATCGAGGATTTCGTTGAGCTCGTCTTCGGCCGACTCTGACCAAGCGTGGTCATGAGGAGGTGAGTTGATCAGTTCTCTTCTGTTGTTTGCTTATACTAGCCGTTGACTTGGGGCGTGAGATCTTGTTTCTATTGGCATAGATCTTTGATTTCCCTTTTGTTCATCTTCCTATGTTCGGTTGATAGTTTTGTTTAGGGTTTTCGATTTCTACTCTTGGATTAGTTCTTGTGGTTATTTTGATCGGATTCCAGATTTGTTTTCTCTACTGTGTGTTGAGTTTGGATTTAGGGAGGGATGTTATTCTACCTCTGTTGCAGTTGAGGAAATTGCTTGGGATTGGATCGCTACTGCGATTCCTGTTGTTTCTGTTTGCTTCCCTATTGTTGCATGTTATAGCTATGATCTAATTCGGTTTTGGATGCGGCCATGAGGTCCCGGTTGGGATTTTCGATCGTGATCCTGTGATGTTGCTTCGTGTTGTTGGTTTCGATCTATTTCGGATGGAAGCTATTTGTTCTTGTATCTTCTTCGAGTTCTTGGGTCGGATTTGTAGAGTCTTATTTGAAATTGTTTTCCGGGCTGTTGTTTGTTCAGTGTTGATCGAAGTTTGTATTAGTTTTTTGGATTTATGTTTCTCTATTATGGTTGACTTGTTGGATTGGGAGCCTAGTTTCGATTAGGGGTTCGTGTTGCTTGGTGAGTTTTGAAATGGTTTGTATTTGGTGTGGAGTTGATTGCTGTGAGTTAATAGGTAAAGGTAGGTTTGGTCTTTGGATGTTTTCTTTGGTTTTCCAACACCTACCGTGAGCTCTTTGCGTTGGAGTTAGTTGGGTGTTGGAATGTTGTGAGCTTCGATGGTTAAATAGAGTTCAAGGTTTGGATTAGTTTAGTTCTCGGAGAATTAAGCTAATCTGTTGGTGCAGGAAGCACCATATCGAATCTTGTTTTGATATTGACAAAGGATTCAAAGTTAAGTACTATTTGTGATCTAACGAAGTTACTCAAGTGTGCAAAAAGAAGTCCTAGCGAAGGGCTGCTAGGCGTTGAAGACCTGGTGAAGGACTACTAGGCACCTAGCGAAGGGCTGCTAGGAGTTGAAGACCTGGTGAAGGACTGCTAGACACCTAGCGAAGGGCTGCTAGGAGTTGAAGACCTGGCGAAGGGCTGCTAGGCACCTGACGAATGACTGCTTGGTACCGAAGACCTGGCGAAGGGCTACTAGGCACCTGGCGAAGGACTGCTGGGCAAAAGTCCAACCGGAGGAGCCGGTTGGCAAAAGGTAAATTCTCCTTAGAGGAGTAGGTGAGGACGCGTTCCCCGTCGAGGGAACAGTAGGCGTCGGTTCGACCTAAGGTTCCATTTGGGTGACCCAAAGTCAGAACCAAGACAGCTAAGGCTATATAAACCTAATATTTTATTGCCTTGTTTGTTGTGGAACTAACCTTGGATGCAGAGACCAAAGGAATGTGTTTCTGCAGCTCAGAACGCCCCAAAGGAGAGGGGCAGCAGCTGGGCTAGGTGCCCAGGAGGTCCCGGGCGCCCAAGGTCAAAGCCAAACAAGCAGTTGAGCAAAGATTGCTTCGGAAGCTCACTGGGCCAGGCGCCCTCAAGCTCCCGGGCGCCTTGAGTGTCCCGGGCGCCCTGGATGCCTCGGGCGCCCTGGGTCCAAGCCAACGAAGCGATTGAAGTGAATTCATCCGAGAAGTCAAGCAGACCAAGTCAACCGAGGGCACCCCCAGTGTCCCGGGCGCCCCCGTCAACTCCGAGCCCGATTCTGGAGGGATAAGCTCTGACCGAGCTTCGGATGAGGGTTCCCGGATCTAAAGGCATGTGTCAGGCGCCCCCAGCATCCCGGGCGCCCCCAAGAGCGCTATAAAAGGGGCTCGACCCCCAAGGCTTCGACAACAACCTTTCTAACGCCTCTACGCTCTTCGACTCAAGCGCTCTGCTCCAGAAACCTCCGATCTCAAGATTCTAAGCGCTGACGATGACCCTCCGCACCGAAGTACGATCCGTACGATCCACACTGGGCGTCGGTAACGAAGAGGAAACTTGTTCTTTTTACTGCACTATAATTGTACAATTCTTTGTAAAACTTTGCGCATTATAGAATTGCCTGCAGTAAACTGTCAAGGACCGTGGGCCTTGGAGTAGGAGCCGACCGCAACTCCGAACCAAGTAAAAATCCATGAGTTCTGTGCGTTTATTTTTAATTTCCGCTGCGCATTCTCTTTCTTCTAATCTGAAACAGTTTCACGATATTCACCCCCCCCTCTATCGTGTTTTCTCAATCCAACATAATCTAGATACTAAGGAGTTATTGGTAGTTGAGTTGTTAACTTATTTAGCTTAATATCATATAATTTGTATAGTTAAATAATCTTATTATATGATGCAGGACACTGATTGATTTTCTTACTGCGGATATAATTCTGGATGGGAGATTTTCTTCATTACGAACACTGACATTGGAGGCGGGTACTTTAGACTTATCTATTTTAGATATTGTCACAGATTTTATGCATAGTTCGTTATAGATAGCAGTAGAGTTTTATTTACTTCCTGCTTCCATATATTTACACTTGATATTAGCTGTATGTTTAGATGATAGATTTATTTCTGTACTGCTTTAAGGTGGGACCTCTTTACTCTTTATTGTCACATGTGATGTATATTGTGATTAGAGATAGGATACCTTATACCCAGTACTAGGGCTAGGATATGGTGCATACCGGCTATTTAAGACCTTTGCATATCATTTTGATGATTGGTAGACTAGCTAGGTAGGTGTGGTGTATGATATTGCCATGCATCATTCTTGCATGCGCATGGGCTGGCAGCATAGAGCTCCCAGTCATGTGGTTGAGACACGTCATTTATTATGACGGTCATGATCTGCACACATTGCCATACACGAGTAGTGGCTATCGGAGGGTGCGCACAGTTGCCCTATCGAAACTCTGCACGGTCACGCCTGAGCAGTGATTCCGGTGCATCGTAGCAGTTAGGGATCCCTCCGGGTGTGAGCAATAGTTTCGTCGTATCCCCGCTCGATCACTTATAGGTAGTGTTGCTGGAGCATGGTAGCAGACACTAGTGATATGCGGTGATTATGATCTGTACACAATGTTACTAGTGACTAGTAACTATTAGAGGGTGCGTATAGTTGCCCTTTCGAGACTCTGCACGGTCACTCCTGAGGAGTGAGTCCGGTGCATCGTAGCAGTCAGGGACCCCTCCGGGTGTGTGCAGTTGTTCTGTCGTGTCTCCGCCCGGTCACTCATGGGTAGTGATGCTAGTGCGTGGTAGCAGGCAGAGTTGGTATAGAGATCAGTTGGCTTCCCCTTTTCGGCTTTGAGTACATGTCATGATGGGTTGTGTGACCCGCGAGCAGTTGGCTCTCCATTTGTTGGCGTAGGGGTATATGTCATGATGGGTTGTGTGACCCGCGAGCAGTTGGCTCCCCATTTGTTGGCGTAGGGGTATATGTCATGATGGGTTGTGTGACCCGCGAGCAATTGGCTCCTCTCGTGCCTGGTGTTAGGGTTATGATTGTTGGAGCAGTTGGCTCCCTGACATCCTGTCCACTCAGCTACCCAGTGTAGGGGTAGCTGGAGTGCGTACAGACATCATGTGCACATGATGTATCATTGCATTGCTTGTTGTTGTTTGCATTATTGTGTTTGCTCGTATTTGCTATATCTGGTTATACTATATATGTTTGATCTGCACCTTCAGGAGGTATGTGTACATAGGGTCTGGTGACCTTATCTTATCCGTGTGATATTTAGACCATTACATCTTCAGGTTTGTATGGCTCTGGTGACCCTACTTTACTTGTGTGATATTTGGACTTTCACATCTTCAGGTTTGGCTCTGTTATGTATCCTCTATTCAGTATTATAGATTCAGCATTTCGTACTGTTATTACTGTTACTCTTGCCAGTGTGACTCTTACTGCTAGTATAGCTTACTATGCATACCAGATATATGTATTCGCTGAGTTTTCGGACTCACATCGTCAGCCTTATTTTTCATTTCAGGTTGATCGTCTGGAGTGCCCGGCAGCCTGTCCCAGTCCCTCTATTTCGGAAGCGACTCGTGTCTTGGTTTATGTTGTATTTGTGGTTATACAGTATTTTCATTTGCTTTCGCTGTGTCAATTTCTGTGGTGTTGTTTTGTACGGCAGTATAGTTGTACTTTTGTGTGCCATGGAGGCATTTGCTCCCTTTTGGTTTTCTCATAAGTCATACCGGTACGTAGTTTTTGTCGTATTCTTCGGTTGCTTTACATTCAGTGGCTTGTTCCAGTCCTATAGACTGCGGTACAAGCGAGCTGAGAGAGTCGTAAATGTTTGGTTTCTGTATTGTCCGCCGGGTCGAGGGAGAGGCAGTCCGGTCAGTATTGGACGGGCAACTCCTCGGGGCGTGACAATTTATTTGGTATCAGAGCCAGGTTTGCGAGATACCTTATGGTCTTGTGGGTGTTTTCGGATTTTATGTCGGAGTCATTTTCTTCGATGTAGATGTGTTTGGGACATGGCGGCGATGAGACATCTCCAGGTGACTGGAAGGATATGGTAAGTTTTGCTAGTAGTTCTAGGAATAACTTTTACTGGGTCATATCTATACAGGTATGCCCCGCCGTATCGTGCTGACCCCACCCCATCGACTTGGTGGCCTGGGCCGACGACGTAGGACGGCTCGAGTGTCCGAGAGAGCTGCGATCGTCGGGTTGGAGGTAGAATCTCCAGTGAGACGACCTGGGGTAGAGACACAGTCGGGGTCAGACTCCTTCGGAGATATTGGGTGGTCAGGGACCTCAACCATCGAGGGTACCACCACCGTATCTGACGGCACATCCTGTAGTACCTCTGGTGGTATCTACTTTTGCACCCCCGGTGGTACCTATCGTAGCACCGCCGGAGCCATCACCAGCAATACTTACTACGGTGCCCCCAGCGGAGTAGATTACATCGCAGTCCATTCAGTTGATACTTCAGACCCTTCAGAAGTTGCTACAGTTGATACGACTGGTTCTTCAATCTACTCAGCCGGTACCTTCCTCCACACCACCAGCTCTTCAGACGGTTCAGCCAGCACTCCCAGAGGGACAGAGTACAACCGATGTTGCCAACACCCTCAGCATTACATCCAGATTATTCAGTTGTAACACCTATGGTACCTATGGCTCCTGCGGGCCAAACCATAGACAGGTCACGGATCCCGGCTATGGTTGCATCTGTGAAGGGTCGGTTCACCTTGTTCCACGGGAGTACTGACCCGTGTGTAGCTCGGGCCTGGCTTGAGACTTTAGAGGACACCTTTCGATACATGTCCTGCTCAAACTGGGAGAAGGCTCAGCTGGCGGCCTACCACATGCGCGATCAGGCGTCGACTTGGTGGACGACCCAGCAGACTAGTTTAGGCGAGTGATCGGTCACATGGGCTTTGTTCAGAGAAGCCTGAGTTCATCGAGGATTTCTGAGGAGGATTCCCAACCTCGGAAGTCGGCACGTTCCTCGACATGATCCTTCTGGTCTTCACAAGAGAACCGGAAGGGTACTCGTATTGGGTTTCATTGTTTCCAGTGTGGTTCTAGGAATTACAGTAGGGTAGAGTGCCCTATGGAGTAGTCGGTGTGCTACCACTGCCTGCTTCTAGGACATGAGAGTCAAGACTGCCCTCGGAGAGTACAACATCAATCTGTAGAGGCTACCACTCAGGGCGGACGGTCGAAGCAGTCGAGATCACATGGGCGAGGCCAAGGGTCTCAGACCTCTTCTGCACCACAGCAGACTGCTCTCCCACCGGTTCAGGTTTACTATGTGCATGGATATGGGCAGGGTCCCATTCCAGTGGCATCGCAGTTCTCAGCGATCGGCAGCTATCCCAGTCATATTCGACGTACCAACCTCAGTCGTCACCTACAGCTCTAGCGATTCCGCCCCAGCCTGTTCAGGGGATGCCACCACCGGGTCCGGAGATGGGTCGAGGTTATGTTGTCCCCAGAGTGGAGGCACCGCGGACCGATGGATCGTCCTTTCACGGTATGACATGCGTTTTTGCATTTTCAGCATGTTGATGATAGATATTGGTAGTTATCTTACATGCTTGACACGGACTTTCCAGGATGGGATTCCTCAGGTGCCCACGGGTAGATCGTGGTGTCTAGGGGCGATCATACTGGCTGGTAACAGTGTGATATGTGGATTGCAGGAATCCATTAGAATCAATAGGTTGCTACTATACTCGGGAAGCATATGGTTGGTTTCGTCTGGCATTGGCTTTGGGTATGGGTTGCTAGTATCTGCTATGCGTATATAGCGAAATTTGGGGACCAAATTTTTGTAAGTGGGGGAGGATGTGAGAATACAGAAAAATTGGAGGGTTTAGGAGCAAAATTACCTAAACTTAGGGGTTAAAGTGGGAATAGGCAAACTTGGAAGGGCTAAACGGAAAAAGGTCCACCCATATATCTTTTCTTTCCTCTGCTTCTTGCGCCCGAACCGAGTTTTTCCCCTCTTTCTCCTTCGCACAACGGAGCGCTTCCCTCGCCGGCGTCGCCACCAACGGTCGGAGCGATCGGAGGATAAGACTCTCGCTAGCGCGCGGAGCACAAACCCGACCTTCTTCGTGTGGTCCTCCCTCTTCCCCCTTCGCAGCATCTGCCTGCGATCGAGGATTTCGTTGAGCTCGTCTTCGGCCGACTCTGACCAAGCGTGGTCATGAGGAGGTGAGTTGATCAGTTCTCTTTTGTTGTTTGCTTATACTAGCCGTTGACTTGGGGCGTGAGATCTTGTTTCTATTGGCATAGATCTTTGATTTCCCTTTTGTTCATCTTCCTGTGTTCGGTTGATAGTTTTGTTTAGGGTTTTTGATTTCTACTCTTGGATTAGTTCTTGTGGTTATTTTGATCGGATTCCAGATTTGATTTCTCTACTGTGTGTTGAGTTTGGATTTAGGGAGGGATGTTATTCTACCTCTGTTGCAGTTGAGGAAATTGCTTGGGATTGGATCGCTGCTGCAATTCCTGTTGTTTCTGTTTGCTTCCCTATTGTTGCATGTTATAGCTATGATCTAATTCAGTTTTGGATGTGGCCATGAGGTCCCGGTTGGGATTTTCGATCGTGATCTTGTGATGTTGCTTCGTGTTGTTGGTTTCGATCTGTTTCGGATGGAAGCTGTTTGTTCTTGTATCTTCTTCGAGTTCTTGGGTCGGATTTGTAGAGTCTTATTTGAAATTGGTTTTCGGTCTGTTGTTTGTTCAGTGTTGATCGAAGTTTGTATTAGTTTCTTGGATTTATGTTTCTCTGTTAAGGTTGACCTGTTGGATTGGGAGCCTAGTTTCGGTTAGGGGTTCATGTTGCTTGGTGAGTTTTGAAATGGTTTGTATTTGGCATGGAGTTGATTGCTGTGAGTTAATAGGTAAAGGTAGGTTTGGTCTTTGGATGTTTTATTTGGTTTTCCAACACCTACCGTGAGCTCTTTGCGTTGGAGTTAGTTGGGTGTTGGAATGTTGTGAGCTTCGATGGTTAAATCGAGTTCAAGGTTTGGATTAGTTTAGTTCTTGGAGAATTAAGCTAATCTAGATACTAAGGAGTTATTGGTAGTTGAGTTGTTAACTTATTTAGCTTAATATCATATAATTTGTATAGTTAAATAATCTTATTATATGATGCAGGACGCTGATTGATTTTCTTACTGTGGATATAATTCTGGATGGGAGATTTTCTTCGTTACGAACACTGACATTGGAGGCGGGTACTTTGGACTTATCTATTTTAGATATTATCACAGATTTTATGCATAGTTCGTTATAGATAGCAGTAGAGTTTTATTTACTTCATGCTTCCATATATTTACACTTGATATTAGCTGTATGTTTAGATGATAGATTTATTTCTGTACTGCTTTGAGGTGGGACCTCTTTACTCATTAATGTCGCATGTGATGTATATTGTGATTAGAGATAGGATACCTTATACCCAACACTAGGGCTAGGATATAGTGCATACCGGATATTTGAGACCTCTGCATATCATTTTGATGATTGGTAGACTAGCTAGGTAGGTGTGGTGTATGATATTGTCATGCATCATTCTTGCATGCGCACAGGCTGGCAGCATAGAGCTCTCAGTCATGTGGTTGAGACACGTCATCTATTATGACGGTCATGATCTGCACACATTGCCATACACGAGTAGTGGCTATCGGAGGGTGCGCACAGTTGCCCTTTCGAGACTCTGCACGGTCACGCCTGAGCAGTGATTCCGGTGCATCGTAGCAGTCAGAGACCCCTCTGGGTGTGGGCAGTAGTTTCGTCGTATCCCCGCTCGATCATAATCTGTACACATTGTTACTAGTGACTAATAACTATTGGAGGGTGCGTATAGTTGCCCTTTCGAGACTCTGCACGGTCACTCCTGAGGAGAGAGTCCGGTGCATCGTTGCAGTCAGGGACTTCTCCGGGTGTGTGCAGTTGTTCTGTCGTGTCTCCGCCCGGTCACTCATGGGTAGTGATGCTGGTGCGTGATAGCATGCAGAGTTGGTATAGAGATCAGTTGGCTTCCCCTTTCCGGCTTTGAGTACATGTCATGATGGGTTGTGTGTGTTGGTGCAGAAAGCACCCAAGTCGAACCTGGGTTTTGATAATGGCAAAAGGGTTCAAAAGTTAAGTGTTATTTGTTATCTAACATGCTACTCAAGTGTGCAGGGTAAAAAGTCCTAGCGAATGACTGCTAGGCACTGGTGAAGGAATGCCAGGGTAAAAAGTCCTAGCAAAGGACTGCTAGGCACTGGCGAAGGAATGCCAGGGGACTAAAGTCCTAGCGAAGGACTGCTAGGCACTGGCGAAGGAATGCCAGGGTACTGAAGCCCTAGCGAAGGACTGCTAGGCACCAGGCGAAGAACAGCTTGGGACTGAAGACCTGGCGAAGGAATGCTAAGCACCGGGCGAAGGACAGCTTGGTATCCAAGACCTGGCGAAGGACCGTTAGGAAAAAGTCCAACAGGAGGAGCCGGTTGGCATCAGGTACATTCTCCCGAGAGGAGTAGGTGAGGACGCGTTCCCCGTCGAGGGAACAGTAGGCGTCGGTTCGACCTAGGGTTCTATTTTGGAGACCCAAAGTCAGAACCAAGACAGCCAAGGCTGTATATACTAACATCTTATTGTTTTATGTTGTTTTGGACTAACCCTGGATGCAGAACCGAAGGAACGAGTGTCTGCAGCTCAGAGAGCCTCAAAGGAGTGAGGCAAAGGCTGAGTAGGTCGCCCGGAGTGTCCCGGGCGCCCCCAAGGTGAACACAAACAGTTGAAGCAAAGGAACTGCGTCTACAGCTCATGGGCAGGGCGCCCCCGTGCTCCCGAGCGCCCCCGCTGCTCCCGGGCGCCCCGGATGGTCCGGGCGCCCCCAGCTGAAGCTAACGAAGCTGATCCCATCGAAGCCAACGGATAAGAAGAGACCCGGTCAACCCGGGCGCCCCCAGCGTTCAGGGCGCCCCCGTCAAAGCTTGATCCCGAGTTTTAAGGGATCAGAGCTGATCGAGACGGAAGCGGATCGGCTGACACGTGGGGGGGCGCCCCCGACGTCCCGGGCGCCCCCAGGGGCAATAAATAGGCCCTCGACCCCAAGGCTTCCAACAACAATTCATTCAACGCAATCACGCTCTTCTGCTCCCGCGCTCTGCTCCGGAAACCTCCCGACTCGAGACTCAAGTGCCAACGACGTCCCGTTGCTCCGAAAATTCAATCTACATCGGACGTCGGTAAAAGAAGAGTTACTTTTAAGTTTACTATACTGCTTTTGTAATATCTCTCTGTAAACGTTTTGCGCACTTATAGAATTGCCCGTAGAAAATGGTCAACGACCGTGGGCCTTGGAGTAGGAGTCGACCTAGGCTCCGAACTAAGTAAAACTACCTGTGTTCGCGATTGATTTTATTCCGCTGCGTACTTGCTCTAGTTTTCATCCGAAAAGCGTTTAACGATATTCACCCCCCCTCTATCGTTTCTCTCGATCCAACAAGTGGTATCAGAGCGGGGAAGTTCAAATTTGGTGCAACCACCAGTTTGAAAATTTTTCGGATTTTTTTTTTAAAAAAATTCTTTAATATTTTTTTCCGTTCGAAATTCTTCTCGTTAATCGAGGTTGGTGCAACACCCCTCGATATTTAATTTTCTTTATCCCACACTACTAATCCAAGACCAAGTCTTAGGACAAAGTTTTTCTTTCTCTTATCTCTTTTTCAGATAAAATACCTAATGGCCATGCAAGAAGGATTCAACACAGCCAGACCTCCTCTTTTTAGTGGAGAAGACTTTTCCTACTGGAAAAGTCGAATGGAGGTCCACCTGAAAACTCAGGTGGACATGTGGATAATCATCCAGTCCAAACTGGAGATTTCGAGAAATGCTGAAGGAGTACCTCAAAGCTACACAGAGTGGGACACCCCTCTGAAACGGAAAATTGAAGCAGATGCAAAGGCGACCCAGACCCTTCAATGCGGCTTAACAAAAGAGGAGCTGAACCGGGTGGGCCCTTTCAACAGTGTCAAGGAGCTGTGGGGAAAACTTATCGAGCTGCACGAAGGAACATCAGACACTCGGATCAGCAAGAGAGATCTGCTCCTGAACAAACTGTATACCATCAAAATGACCGACAACGAAACAGCAGCTCAGCTTCACGCCCGAATTCAAGAACTAATGAATGGTCTACACACCATTGGTCACAAGGTTGAAAACCGTGACCTAATAAGGTATGCTTTAAATGCTTTCCCAAGAAACACCTTGTGGGCATCTATGGTAGATGCATACAAGGTTTCAAGGGATCTTTCGAAAATAAAATTAGATGAATTGTTCTCTGAATTAGAATTGCATGAATAGACTAATTGCAATCTGGCCGAGAAAGGTATTGCCTTTATTGCAGGTAAAACTGGAAGGACAACTAAGAAGAAGCCTCAACCTGAACCCGAGTCTAACTCAGACTCAGACTCAGAAGACGAAGAAGGAGATCGACCTAAGCTGGTCCGATTGGCCCGAAACTACTACAAAGAATTGAAGAACCAAACCAACAAACGGAAAGTCAGCCGAAGAAGGGATGAACCAGCTGAACCCGCAAACGAGAAGAACAAGCCCAACGTGACCTGCTACGAGTGCAAGAAGAAGGGTCACTACAAGACGGAGTGTCCGAACCTAAAGGAAACCAAGAAGAATAGAAGGAAGAAGGCACTTCAAGCAATGTGGGAGAGTCCTCCTCCTCCAAAGAAGAAGAGGTCCCACGGTCGAACCTACTAGCACTAACAGCCTCAGAAGAAGTCGAGACCGAGTCAGAATCAGAACAGGACGACGGTAGACTAACCTTTTCAGAAGATGGCGAAATCAAGGTAAGTGGATTTATTAGAAGTCAATTAAACGAGTTAATATCTTATCTTTCTCGAGATTTGGCGAAAGCTAAATTCCGAGTCGAATCCCTCCGACAGGAAGTAAAACTCCTGAAAGAGGGAGCTGACTCTAAACCCTTAACTGAGAAGGTTCAAGAAGGAACCTCTACTCAAGCTGAAAAACTTGAGAAAGAGAACTCCTCCCTGAAAACTCAAGTTAAGGATCTTAGATCAGCTTTAGAACGATTCACTTCTGGTTCCAAGGGTCTTGACATGATTCTTGGAAAACAGAAATCAGTTCTAAATCGATCCGGACTTGGCTATAGAACCAAATCTAGACAAAGATCCTACTTT